>NW_020869655.1:107822-115928 GCF_003789085.1 Penaeus vannamei | reverse complement strand
GACGTAAACATGGAGGGGTAAGCCACGATGCCCCACGACCAGGAGGAGCCGCCATGAAAGCCAAGAAGCGCAAAGTTGGCAGGATCGGAAGAGGCGAGAACCCTTGATGCATTGGGTTATCGCGATATGAGTTACTTCTGAAGCTCTCCCATTATATCTATCTATCTTTCTATCTCACTATATTATATATATTATACGCATTATAACATAACTACAACAAATATAGTGATGAATATAATTGATAATAAAATGATGAAGTGATGTGATATGATGATGATGGATATGATCATGAATCAAAAAACAAAAAAAATTCAACATATTATACAAATAACAATAATAAACATATAATTCATAATGCTAATGATGATCGTGATAATAATACAAATAAATAATGCTGGTGTGATGATGATAATGAAAAGAATAAAATTAATCATAATGACAAAATAGTAATAACAATAATAATACTATCATTACTGATCAATAATAATAATAATAATAATAATAATAATTATTATTATTATAATTATCATCATCACCATAAATTGAAAATAATGATAATCATAATAATAATATCATTAATATTAACAATAACAACAATAAACAAAAAATAATAATAAAACAACAAGCAAAAATTATCATCATAATGGGTAAGTCATAGCAAAACAACAATAATAATTACAACAATAAGACATAATGACAAATAAATAAATGATATCAATATAAAATAAAATGATGAAAATGAAATAATAATAATAAAAAACAACACTACTACTATTAATAACAATAACAATAATAATGATATTAATGATAATGATAATTATGACAATACATAATAATAATAATAATAATAATAATAATAATAAAAATAAAATAATAGTAATATGATTGATGATAATGATGGTAACATAATTTCAATAATAATAATAAAAAATAATAATAACTAATAAAGTAATCATGTTAATGATAACAACAAAAAAGTAATAATAAACAATAATAATAATCATAAACAATAAAAAATAACCAATAACAACCACTCATGGCCAACCAACAACCAAGCCTCCCAACCCCCCACCACCCCGACAATCCCGACTTACAACCCCCCCCCAAATGAAAAAACTCCCACTCCACTCCCCAACTCCTCACTTCCACTCCCCAACCTCCCACTCCCACTCCCCAACTCCCCGCACTCCACTCCCCCAACTCCCACTCCACTCCCAACTCTCACTCCACTCCCCAACTCCACTCCACTCCCCAACTCCCACTCCACTCCCCAACTCTGCACTCCACCCCAAACTCTCACTCCACTCCCCAACTCTTGCTCACTCCCCAACTCTTACTCCAACTAACTCCCACTTCACTCCCCCAACTCTCCACTCCCCACTCCTCCACTCCCCAACTCCTACTCCACTCCCCCAACTCTTACTCCACTCCCAACTCTTACTCCACTCCCCAACTCCCCACTCCACTCCCCAACTCCCACCCAACTCCCAACTCCCACTCCACTCCCCAACTCCCACTCCACTCCCCAACTCCCACTCCACTCCCCAACTCCCACTCCACCCCACTCTCACTCCACTCCCCCACTCTCACATCCACTCCCCAACTTTACTCCTCCCCAACTCTTACTCCACTCCCCAACTCCCACTCCACTCCCCACTCCCACTCCACTCCCCAAACTCTCCCTCCACCTCCCCCAACCCACTCCACTCCCCAACTCCCACTCCACTCCCCAACCCTCATTCCACTCCCCCCACTCCACTCCCACTCCCAACTCCCCTCCCACCTCCCACTCTTCCCCAACTTCCCATTCCCCACTCCCACCTCTTACTCTCATTCCTCCAACTCTCACTCCACTCCCCAACTCTTACTCCACTCCCCAAACTCTCCCACTCCACTCCCCAACTCCCACTCCACTCCCCAACTCCCACTCCACTCCCCAACTCCCCTCCACTCCCCAAACTCCCACTCCACGTCCCCAACCCCCTCCACTCCCCAACTCCCACTCTCACTCCCCCCACTCCACCCCCAACTCCCACTCCTCCCCACACTCCACCACCCAAACTCCCACTCCACTCCCAACTCCCACTCCAACTCCACTCCACTCCCAACTCCCAACTCTCCCAACTCCCACTCCCTCCCCAACTCTCACTCCACTCCCCAACTCTCCACTCCACTCCCCAACTCTTACTCCACTCCCCAACCTCTTTACTCCACTCCCCAAATCCCACTCCACTCCCCAACTCCCACTCCACTTCCCACTCTCCCTCCCCAACTCCCACACTCCCACTCCACCACTCCCAACCCTCATTCCACCCCCAAACTCCCACTCCACTTCCCAACCCTCACTCCTCTCCCCAACTCCACTCCACTCCCCAACTCCCACTCCTCTCCACAACTCCCACTCCACTCCCCCAACCCTCATTCCTCTCCCAACTCCCCACTCCACTCCCCAACCCTCATTCCACTCCCAACTCCACCCTCCCACCCACTCCTCTCCCCAACTCCCACTCCACTCCCCAACTCCCACTCCTCTCCACAACTCCCACTCCACTCCCCAACCTCATTCCTCTCCGAACTCCCCTCCACTTACCAACTAAATTCTCCACTCCCCAACTCCCACTCCACTCCCACCCCACTCCCCAACCCTCCCCTCCACTCTCCCGCTCCCCAACTCCTCACTCCACTCCCAACAACCTTCCCACTCCTCCAAACTCTCCCTCCACTCCACCAATCACCACCTACTCCCACCTTCCACTCCAACTCACCCCAAACTCCCACTCCACTCCCCAACTCCCACTCCACTCCACTCCCCAACCTCATTCCCTTCCCCAACTCCCAACTCACTCCCCAACTCCCCACTCCACTCCCCAACTCTCACTCCACTCCCCAACTCCCACTCCCCACTCCCCCAACTCTCACTCCACTCCCCAACTCCCACTCCACTCCCCAACTCCACTCCCCAACTCCCACTCCACTCCCCAACTCTCACTTCCACTCCTCAATTCTCACTCCTACTCCCAACTCCCACTCCCACTCCACTCCCCAACTCTCACTCCACTCCCCAACTCCCACTCCACTCCCCAACTCTCACTCCGCTCCCCAACTCCCACTTACACTCCTCAATTCTCACTACTATTCCCACCACCATTCCCCAACTCCCCCTCCACTCCCCAACTCTCACTTTCACTCCTACACTAACCGCCCACTCCCCCACTCCCCAACCCACTCCCACTCCCACTCCCACTCCCCAACTCCCACTCCCACTCCACTCACTACTATTCCCACCACACAATTCCCCAACTCCCACCTTCACTCCCAAAAACCCCCCCTCCCCCCCAACTCCCACTCACCCAGCTTGGTACACCGGTACTCCTCGGCGTCGATGAAGTCACAGCCATAGGACACGGCGGCGGAGTAGAGGGCCCCCCCGGAGTTGTTGTAGGAGACGATCACGCTGACGACCGCCCCCACGCCGGAGTAGAAACGAACCAGTGCCCCAAACATCTCCGCCGTGTTGTTGTTCTTCGTGACGGAGACCTGTTGGTTGGTGGGGGGGGGGGGGAGAGAGAGAGAGAGAGGGGAGAGTATGGTTAGAATTTGTTTGGTGAGAAAGGGGGGGGGGGGGATTGGTGGGTGGGAGGGGAGGGTGAGAGGGAGAGGGGCAGAGGAGGGTGGGTGAGGGAGAGAAGGAAGGTATGGTTAGAATTGTTGGTGAGAAGGGGAAGGGGACGGGGGAAGGAGGTGGGGAGGGGGGGGTGAGGGAGAGGCCAGATGAGGGGGGGGGGTGAGGGAGAGAGGGTTAAAATTGTGGTGGGGAAGGGGGAGGTGGGGAGGGGGGTGAGAGGAGAGGGGCAGAGCAGGGGTGGGAGGGAAAAGGGGGGGGTTTTTGTTAAAATTGTTAGTGAGAAAGGGGGGGTGTGTGTGTGTGTGAAAGAGAGGGGGGGGGGGGAGGAAATATAAAAATTGATTTGGTGAGATGGGGGGCAGGGGATGGGGAGAGGAGAGAGATGGGAAGGAGGGATGGAGAAGGGAGAGGGAGGATAGAGGAGAGAAGGAAGAGAGGGAGGGAGGGAGGGAGGGAGAGGGAGGAGAGGGAGGGGAGAGGGAGAGGAGAGGGAGAGGAGAGGAGAGGAGAGAGAGAGAGAGAGAGAGAGAGAGAGAGAGAGAGAGAGAGAGAGAGAGAGAGAGAGAGAGAGAGAGAGAGAGAGAGAGAGAGAGAGGAGAGAGGAGGGAGGAGAGAGAGAGAGAGAGAGAGAGAGAGAGAGAGAGAGAGAGAGAGAGGAGAGAGAGAGAGAGAGAGAGAGAGAGAGAGAGAGAGATGCAAGAGAGAGAGAGAGATGCAGAGAGAGAGAGAGAGATGCAGAGAGAGAGCAAGAGCGAGAGTGAGACAGAGAGAGAATCAAAGGGACATTTATGGAAAAGAAGTTCAAAGCCTCACGTCAAAATAAAACAAAAAAGCACTAACGAAAAAAATCATACCAACCCATCTACCACTAAAATAAGAGACCAATCTACCCTTATAATAAGAGACCAATCTACCATTATAATAAGAGACCAATCTACCATTATAATAAGAGACCAATCTACCATTTAATCAAGAGACCAATCTACCATTATTATCTACCATTATAAGAGACCAATCTACCATTATAATAAGAGACCAATCTACCATCATAATAGAGAACCAATCTACCATTAAAATAAGAGACCAATCTACCATTAAAATAAGAGACCAATCTACCATTAAAACAAGAGACCAATCTACCATTATAATAAGAGACCAATCTACCATCATAATAAGAGACCAATCTACCATTATAATAAGAGACCAATCTACCATCATAATAGACCAATCTACCATTAAAACAAGAGACCAATCTCTAACCATTATAATAAGACCAATCTACCATTTAAGAGACCAATCTACCATTAAAATAAGAGATCTACCCATTAAAACAAGAGACCAATCTACCATTAAAATAAGAGACCAATCTACCCATTAAAATAAGAGACCAATCTACCATTAAAACAAGAGACCAATCTACCATCATAATAGGAGACCAATCTACCATCATAATAGGAGACAATCTACCATCATAATAGGAGACCAATCTACCATTAATAAGAGACCAATCTACCATCATAATAAGAGACCAATCTACCATTAAATAAGAGACCAATCTTACCATTAAAAACAAGAGACCAATCTACCATCATGATAAGAGACCAATCTACCATTAAAAAAAGAGACCAATCTACCATCATAATAAGAGACCAATCTACCATTAAAACAAGAGACCAATCTACCATTAAAACAAGAGACCAATCTACCATTAAAACAAGAGACCAATCTACCATTATAATAAAGAGACCAATCTACCATTATAATGAGACCAATCTACCATTATAATAAGAGACCAATCTACCATCAAATAAGCGAACAGAGACCAATCTACCATTAAAACAAGAGACCAATCTACCATTAAAACAAGAGACCAATCTACCATTAAAACAGACCAATCTACCATTAAAACAAGAGACCATTCTAAGAGAGACAAGAGACCAATCTACCATTAAAACCAATCTTAAAATAAGACCAATCTACCATTAAAACAAGAGACCAATCTACCATCATGATAAGCGACCACTGACCCGCACTGCCTTGGCCCGGATGTCCTCCAGCGTGCTCGTGGCGATCAGGCTGTGCCAGTACTTCCTCTCGCTCAGGTCCCGCTCGTACATGTAGGTGAGGAAGGTCTCGTAGGTGAGGTCCTCGTAGTAGGGCTCCTTCTCGTGCAGGGGGAAGGAGGCGGCGCGGAAGGACGCCCTCGTCGTCAGGATGTTGGGCTCCACCACCAGGAAGGGCTGGGGGAGGTGGGGGGGCCGCTCCCCGATGGCCGTCGGGTAGTACCCTCCCGGCACCGGCTCTGTGGGGACATCCGAAGGAGAAGAAAAAAAAAAAAAATTATGCATCCGAACCGTCGAGATTTAAATGTCCTATCACATGAGCACTTTTTCCCTCAATTTCTGGGGTTCCGTCTGAATTTGAGGCTTTCCGCAAGGATCGTCTACAAACGGAACGCCTCCCAGACCAAGACGGTTACGACCGTTTCCGTCTGACTAATTCCCGTGTTGATCTTGTGCTCTTAATAAATTAGATAGGATGAGTGAATGTAAACATAAGCTAATATTTTAGAACATTCGTATATACAATATACATCATCATATTTCTTTAAAATAACGGAATATGTATGAGAATGTTCGAGTGATTCCCGGGACCTCACTCCGACAGCGCCATGTTTGTTTACATGATTTTCCTACGGAGTTCATTCGGAAACGCAAAAAAATGACGGAAAAAAGTGCCAGTGTGATAGGGCCTTTAGCCACAGCCAAGCTACAACCCGTCTACAAAGGTAATGAAATGTCCAAATTTCCATAAATCACGGCGGCGTTGTATCACACCTGATGCCCTCCTGGCTTTTACATTCCAGCTCAAAATAAAACCAGTCACCATCTTCCATTACTGCATTACTCGAGGCAAAGGCCATATAAAATCTCTCCTACAGGAAGCCATCATGGAAGTTTACACCCCAATCTACCTTGAAATTGGCTGAGTATACGATCCCTTCCGAACCCTAACTCAGCCCTGCTCCTGGCCCTTGTCTTGCGCCTCGACCCTCGTCCGGACGCCATTAATTCTCGACTTCTCCCCTTCCATATATCACAATTCTTTACCTCCCTTTTTCCTCATCATGTTCCGCGTAATCACTCTCTCCCTCGCTTCCCGCCCCCTTCCTTCGCCCGCCTTTTTGCCCCGCGGTGCCTCGGGATTTCGGATAAGAACCGCCTTCAATATGTATGTCTTCTCCTTAAGGACTTACTTCCATCATTTCCCTTGGCCGCTTCCCCCTCTCGCGCGCGGCAAAAATCCTGCGCCAAACCTTTCGCCAGCTCTCCCTTTCTCGCGCCCCTCACGCCGCCCTCTGTTCATGAGGATCCCCGCTCGGCTGCCCGCCTCTGCCCGCCTCTGCTCGCCTCCTGCCCTCTCTCTCTCTCTTCGTCTCACTGCACCTGCCTCGCCTGCCTTCACCTTGGCCTCTCCCTTTGTCTGTCTCGGTCTTAGTCTTTGTCGGTCTCTCTCTCTCTCCTTCCTCTCCACTCTCCTCTCTCCTTCTTCCTCTCTCTCTCTCTCTCTCTTTCTCTCTCTCTCTCTCTTTCCTCTCCCCTCTCCTCGCTCTCTCTCTCTTTCCTCACCCCTCTCCTCGCTCTCTCTCTCTTTCCTCACCCCTCTCCTCTGTCTCTCTCTCTTCCTCTTTCTCTCTCCTTCCTCCTCTCCTCTCCTCTCCTCTTTCTCTCTCCTTCCTCCTCTCCTCTTTCTCTCTCCTTCCTCCTCTCCTCTTTCTCTCTCCTTCCTCCTCTCCTCTTTCTCTCTTCTTCCTCCTCCCTCTCTCTCCTTCCTCCTCTCTTTCTCTCTCCTTCCTCCTCTCCTCTTTCTCTCTCCTTCCTCCTCTCCTCCTTCTCCTCCTCTTCTCTCTCTCGCTCTCCTTCCTCTCCTCTTCCTCCTTCCTCCTCTCCTCTCTTCTCCTTCTCCTCTCTCCTCTCCTCTTCTCTCTCCTTCCTCTTATCTCTCTTTCTTTCCCCTCTGTCTCTCCTCTCCTCTTTCTCTCCCCTTCCTCTTATCTCTCCTCTTTCTCTCTCCTTCCTCTTATCTCTCTTTCCTTCCCCCTCTGTCTCTCCTCTCCTCGCTGTCTATCCTTCTCTCTTTTCTTCCTCTCCCTTCTCTCTCTCTCTCTCTCTCTCTCCTTCCCCTTCCCTCTCCTTCCTCTCCCCTTTCTTCTCTCTCTCCTTCCCCTTCCTCTCCCCTCTCCTCTATTTCCACCCTCTCTCTTTCTCTCGTTCTTCCCTCTCCCTCTCTCTTCTCCCTCCCTCTCCCCTCTCTCTTTCTCCCTCCCTCTCCCCTCTCTCTTTCTCCCTCCCTCTCCCCTCTCTCTTCTCCCTCCCTCTCTCTTTCCTCCCCCCTTCTCTCTCTCTCTCTCTTTTCCACCCTCTCTCTCTCTCTCTCTCCCTCTTTCTCTCTTTCCATCGAACTTATTCCCCTCACCTGAC
>NW_020869655.1:100322-102822 GCF_003789085.1 Penaeus vannamei | reverse complement strand
AGAGAGAGAGAGAGAGAGAGAGAGAGAGAGAGAGAGAGAGAGAGAGAGAGAGAGAGAGAGAGAGAGAGAGAGAGGGAAGGGGGAGGGAGAGAGAGAGAGAGAGAGAGAGAGAGAGGGAGGGGGAGGGGAGAGGGGAGAGGGAGAGAGTCAAAACACTTTAATCCATTAATTACAATGGTTATTCTTTACATAAATACATATATATTTACGGTAGATTATTGAAGCGGCGCTTTCTTTTAATTTCGTTTTGAAATTACAGAAGCTGTTAATGCCTCTTATATTATCTGGTATCATGTTCCATAACTTGGGTCCACGTATTTCCATCTGTCGTGCCCCTGTATCGGTCCTCGATCTCTTAAAATAAAGAGAATTTACTTGACGTGTCTGAGCACCTGATGTGTTCACTACAGTTTGCAAGGGCATTAACCATAATTCCCATGAATGAATTTATAAATGAATAAACATGTGTCACAACTGCATTTTGAATGGACTTTTAACCTTTTTATTTTTTTGGATATGCGGGGTGGTGATCAAGTTTACTGATATTATCTAATGCAACTCTTGCATCAATGTTTTGTATTTCTTTTTGTACTTTTTGCATCATAACTTAGATAATAAGTTATTGGCCTCCAGGAAACTCGTCAGTTGATTAGCTACATTTTTAAAAGGAATTCTGGACAATATAGGGAGTATATTAACAGGGCGATAATTATTCACACCGTCTATATCCCCGACTTGAAAATTTGTGTGTTACTATACCATGTTTCCAAAGCGACGGAAAGACACCAGTGACCAGAGAGGTGTTAATAATGACCGCCAATTTAATAATAATTATAATAATTATGTTAATAATGGAATCGCGGGTAGACGATCTCTGATAAAGCGCAAAGCAATACCGTCTGCTCCTACACCGTTTGTTTAGCGAAGGTGTTTTATTAATAAGATGATTGTTTCTACGTCAGCTGGTTGTGGTCTAAAAAAAAATAGTTGTGAGCTTTGCCCGCTTTGTTGTAATGTAGAAGCAGTTGTTTGTTCATAAGTTAGTTTTCCAAATTTTGAAAAGAAGTCATTAAAATGCTCTATGCTTTGTATAGGATTTGTACAATCACTAGTGAGGTGTTCGTTGTGAGACACTAGTGTTTTAACAACATTCCACCTTTTATCAGAGTTTGTTTCCTATATTCTGTGAATTTTATTTCTAAAATCATTTCTTTTTGCACTTTAAATCAGCAATTTCACATTTTTCTTTTGAACTTTATAATCTACCTGAAAAGGCGGCTTCATTTCTGTTACTTACTTTTAAGGGCTGGGTGGCCATTATTTCTATCGCTAATGGCTCTCTTGATGTCGTCATGTGTTAGGTACGGAGCCAGCGCGTCAATGCTGCTTTTAAATAACTTCCGTGACAGTAGTTACTTGATTGTTTACATTATCTGTCAGTGAAATATCTAATCAAGTAATTTCTTTAGACAAGATAAGCTCGGCAGAAAGATCGAGGGTCGTAGTGTTTGACATCGCTATTATTATTATTATTTTTTTTTTTTTTTTATTAATTATTTTTTATTTTTTTTTTATTATTTTTTTTTTTTTCTTTAAGTACTGGTGATCGCTTTGTTTTCTTTATGTTGTTTTAACGTCATGGTGGGAAGTTCATGGTCAAAAGCAACAGGCATGGGATGACATCGGAGGGGAGAAATGATGTCTGATCTGTTTGGTTATTTATCAAATGTAATAGAGGAGAAGTGTTTTCTGTAATTCGTGTAAGTTATCTATTAATTGTTTTAATCTATTTTTTTAGAGAGAGAGAGGGAGAGGGAAGACTGGAAGAGGGAGAGGGAGAGGGAGAGGGAGAAGGGAGAGGGAGAGGGAGAGGGAGAGGGAGAGGAGAGGGAGAGGGAGAGGGAGAGGGAGAGAGAGAGAGAGAGAGAGAGAGAGAGAGAGAGAGAGAGAGATGAGAGAGAGAGAGAGAGAGAGAGAGGAGAGAGAGAGAGAGAGAGAGAGAGAGGAGAAAGGGGAGGAGAGAGAGAGAGAGAAGAAGAGAGAAGAGAGGAAAGGAGAGGAGAGAAGTAGAGAGAGAGAGAGAGAGGAAGGGGGGAGAGAGAGAGAGAGAGAGAAGAGAGAGAGAGAGAGTAGAGAGAGAGAGAGAGAGAGAGAGAGAGAGAGAGAGAGAGAGAGAGAGGAGTAAGAGAGAGAAGAGAGAGAGAGAGAGAGCGAGAGAGAGGGAGAGAGAGAGGAGAGAGTAAGAGAGAGAGGAAGAGAGAGAGAGAGGAGAGATAAGAGGAGAGAGAGAGAGAGAGAGAGAGAGGAGGGGGAGAGAGAGAAGAGAGAGAGAGAGAGAGAGAAGAGATGAGAGAGAGAAAGAGAGAGAGAGAGGAGAGAGGAGGAGAGAGAGAAGAGAGAGAGAGAGAGAGAGAGGAGGGGAGAGAGAGAGGAGTGGGCAGAGAGAGAGAGAGAGAGAGAGTAAAGAGAGACGAGAAGAGAGAGAAGAAGAGAGAGGAGA
>NW_020869655.1:92705-95205 GCF_003789085.1 Penaeus vannamei | reverse complement strand
ATAAAGAGGCATATTATGGGCTGACACCATGTTATTCTGTTGTATATTCTTGAAATAATACTTGAAATTGTAATAACCACATTTTATTACAGAAATGGCAATACAAAAGAAAAACGCAAATGTCAGATATCATGAAACATGATGCAATTATTATAAACAACAGGAGTGGCCACCAACATGTCAGATATCATGAAACATGATGCAATTATTATAAACAACAGGAGTGGCCACCACCATGTAGCAGAGGAGAGAACGAGGGTCAGTTTGTGCAGAGTTAGATAGGAGAGCCTCATCACCTTTTACATCAACTCTCTTAACTTCATTCTCAACCAGGTTTCTTGTGAAGGAATCCGGGGTGGTAGAGGTGGTTGGGCGAGATTTATTGTGCATTCCATGTTAGATATGACAATTAAAAAAATGAATGAAGGGTAGCTGTTTACTCATTTTTTCTATCATTTTATTTAGCACCAGCATGTGTTGATAGTTAGCTTTGGGTGGTCTTGCATCAGTCATTATTTATTAATGATTCTGGAGGTAAACATTAACCCCTGCAGTTAATCTTTATGATAATGATGCACTAAGGTAAGGCAAAGTGAAGATGATATTCTTGTAGAGGACTAAAAGCTGTAGTTGTTTGTGAAAGATGTAATCTGCAGACACAAACATAAAGATTGTGGAAAGTGCCACCCACTGCCTAAGTTCAGTTCTATCTTGCAATGTATATAAGGTGAAAAATGTTTTCCCGGGGGTATTGAGGGGTGTGGGGAACGCGCTCCCCACACAGACCAAACTCTACAGTCTGGTATACATATTCTGAATTTCCTGTTCTTATTTTATCTTTATCCTTTTTCACTTTGTTGCTTCTTTTACTTTCAGTTTTTTTTATTACAATCAACTTTCAAAAACTATATAGTGAAAAAATGAAATGCAATTAATATTGCATCCACAAAATGTCAGACGAAAGAATGAAATGACAAATAATAGGACAAAGAATAACGGAGATCCCATGTTCCAATAAGATTGAATATAATGGCTGTGACAGCCAGGTTGGGCATGGGATATACCAAATCAAACATCATGAATATCCTACTATCAATAAATTATGCTCCTATCATGCACCAACTCCAAATTCATTTGTACTGGCAAAACAAAGCCTTTCTATAAATTCACTTTCTTTGTTACCCTGCCATGTCCCTAGTATAACGAATGCCCTTCCCATCCTTAAGAGTCAGTACTGTAGATACAATCTGATTACAACGTGAATAAATGTTAGTGTAGTTCAAAACAAACCTTATCAGTTTTACTTCGTCATGTCTTGATAACGTCACACTGAGGTTACGAGGAAATAGTTCAGTCACAATTGATTATGACATCATATAGCGATTCCCTAAAGACCAACGTTCAGCATAACCCTCGTACTGACCTTCACCGGGACTGCAAGACATCTGCAACACGGAACCACCTGTCAAAGCTCCATCCGGAACAGGTGCAGGAGCCACCTCATCTTGCAAGGCGGCCGTCCCATTTCCCTCCCCCACTCTCACATCTTGCTCCAGATCGGAACAAAGGACATTGCACGCGGAGCACAAACATAGGAGGATAGCAAAGGATGTGGAAAGATGCGGCATCACTACATGGTCTCGAGATAAAGCGAGAAATAAGAGGAGATGCGTGTTGATGCTGCTGCGTCTGTTTATAATAATCAGCTGATGGGACAACACTACTCGGGGCCGCGCTGGATTTCTGGGTAGCCGTCTTCAACTTGTCTTTTTCCTTATGTTATCTTAATCAGGCTGAAAATCCTACGTAAATGACTAATATGTACCCGGTTCATATCTACCTTATCAATTATTCAGGAATCCTGCAAGAACGCTCGACACCAGTGAGTGTAGGAAGAGTTGGAAGAAGATATCTGAAGACGGGGAAGACAACTCGCGAGGTGGCTAGAAGCGAGTCCGAGCGCGGCCAGATGGCAGCACGATCAGTTGTCATTGAAGGCTGCTGTTGATCAATGCTTTTCACGAATTACCCCCTATATATGCCCTAATTACCACGAAAAATGAGGTGTAGATAATAGAACACAATGGGAAAGGACGCCGAGTTACTGGAGGCTGCCCGGAATGGCAACTTTCAAGTGGTGGAGAAGATCCTGAGCTCGAAAGCGAAGAGATCAGGCCCGCTTGCAAGGTGAGTCGAGCTGATCCCCGCCCATTTCCTGGCCAAAAAAATTAAATCCAAGGTTAATAAGTGGAGTGCGAGTCGACTAGGCTATTCTTTTAATGATTTTAGGGCCGTAGGGACGAGAGACGAAGATTAAGTGAGAGTCAAATGGAGTTTTTGAAGGAGAGAGAGTGGGTAGTTGTCTGTGGAGTTCCAGGGTTGCTGTGGGAATGTCAGTGTTTCTGCTTTAGGTTTAAGGGAAACTTGGGACACAATTGAGGTTTGCGAACTCGAAAGGGCTTTTTTATCGGTATTTCACTTAGGGAGCCTTACTTAATGC
>NW_020869655.1:77705-87705 GCF_003789085.1 Penaeus vannamei | reverse complement strand
TACTCACAGACCGATCTTACTCATAGGCTTCAGGGGCTTACTCACAGACCGATCTTACTCATAGGCTTCAGGGGCTTACCGCAGCGTACTCATCGGGCTTACTCATCCGGGTCTTGCTCACGGACTCATCCGGGGCTTACTCATCCGGGTGTTGCTCACGGACTCACCCTGGGCTTACTCATCCGGGTCTTACGGACTCACCCCGGGATTACTCACGGACTCACCCCGGGTCTTACTCACGGACTCACCCCGGACTCACTCACGGACTCACCCCGGGGCGTTACTCACGGACTCACCCCGGGGCTTACTCACGGACTCACCCCGGGCTTACTCACGGACTCACCCGGGGCTTACTCACTCACCCGGACTCACACTCAGGCTTACTCACGGACTCACCCCGGGGCTTACTCACGGACTCACCCCGGGCTTACTCACGGACTCACCCCGGCGTTTTACTCACGGACTCACTCACCCCGGGTCTTACTCACGGACTCACCCCGGGCTTACTCACGGACTCACTCACCCCCTCTTTCACTTACTCGGACTCACCCCGGGGCTTACTCACGGACTCCGGCACGGACTCATCCGGGTCTTACTCACGGACTCACTCACCCCGGGACTCACTCAACTCACGGACTCACTCACGGACTTACTCACGGACTCACTCACTCACCCGGGTCTTACTCACGGACTCACCCCGGGTCTTACTCACGGACTCACACTCACGACTCACCCCGGGTCTACTCACGGACTCACCCCGGACGAACTAACGGACTCATCCCCGGGTCTTACTCACGGACTCACTCACCCCGCCTTACTCACGGACTCACCCCGGGGCTTACTCACGGACTTTAACTCACGGACTCACTCGGGGGTACTTACTCACGGACGAACTACTCACGGACTTCACCCCGGGTCTTACTCACGGACTCACGGACTCACCCGGGGGACTTACTCACCCGGGTACTCACGACTCACTCTTACTCACGGACTCACTTTCACGGTTCACTAACTCACGGACTCACTCACCCCGGGGACTCACCCCGGGGAACTAACGGACTCATCACCCCGGACTCTTCACTCACGGACTCATCCCCGGGTCTTACTCACGGACTTACTACTCACGGGGGACTCACCCGACGACACTTACTCACGGACTCAACTCACGGACTCTTACTCAGGACTCACCCCGGACGAACTATCCCCGGGTCTTACTCACGGACTCACTCACTCACGGACTCACCCCGGGTCTTACTCACGGACTTAACGGACTCATCCCCGGTCTTACTCAGGACTCACACCCCGCCTTACTCACGGACTCACCCCGGGTCTTACTCACGGACTCTCTAACGGACTCACCCGGAGGGGGACTATCACTTACTCACTCACCCCCTAACGGGGGGACTCTCACGGACTCACTCACCCCGGGCACTCACGGACTCACCGGACGAACTAACGACTCATCCCGGGACTCACGGGGGCCTTACTCACGGACTCACCCCGGGGCTTACTCATCCTCCCTCTCCCCTTTTTTCTGGTCGCATGCCCCGGTCTCACCCACGGCCACTTGTGTGTGATACCCCCCCCCCCCTCTCTCTCTTCCTTCCGCGAATTGGCGAGGAATTTAGGCGTGTAAGGCGATGCATCTTGTCTTTTATTTATGTTTTTTTTTGTCTGTTTTTTTTGTCGTTTATTTTATTTATTTTTTTTTGGTTATTTATGTTTTTTTCGTTTATTTTTTTTTTGTTATTTGTGTTTTTTTGTCGTTTATTTTTTGTTATTTATGTTTTTTTTTTTAGTTTTTAAAATATTTTTTTCGTTTTTTTTGTTATTTATGTTTTATTTTTTCGTTTGTTTTTGTTTGTTTGTTTTCGTTGTCTTTGTTTTGTGGATTAGATTGTTCTTGTCAGCTGATTGGGAGTGCGATTTCGGGTTTCTGGGGAAGGGAGGGAAGGTACTGGGGTGTCGGGTTTTTTCCTCGTTTTTTGGGGGTGGGGGGGGGGCTGTATCGTGCTCTTCCCCCTTTTTTCCTTCTTTTATTTACTTGGCTTTCCCTCGCTCTCTCTTTTTTTTTTTTTTTTTTTTTTTTGTCTATCGTGCTTCCATTTTTTTCTTTCTTTCTCATTCTTTTTTTTTTCCATTCTTTTATTTACTTGGCTTTTCCTCGCTCATTTAATTTCCTCCCCGTGACGGCATATCGCCCAGGGCATAATTTCCTGTGGCATAGAGCATCTCTGGGAGAGGGGTATAGGGCAGGGGGGAGAGGGAGGGGAGGGGTAGGGGTAGGGGGTAGGGTTGAGGGGTTGGGGAGGGTTGAGGGGTAGAGGGGAGGGTTGAGGGTAAGGGGGGAGGGGGTTGGGAGGGGCAGGGGGGAGGGGAGGGTTTGGGGTAGGGGGTAGGGTTGAGGGGTTGGGGGAGGGGTAGGGGGTAGGGTTGACGGGTTGGGGGGTTGAGGGGTTTAGGGGAGAGGGGAGGGGAGGGGAGAGTTAGGGGCAGGGTAGGGCGAGGGGAGGGGAGGGGAGAGTTAGGGGCAGGGTAGGGTAGGGGAGGGTTATGGGGTTTGGGAGGGGAGGTTTGGGGGGTTGAGGGGGTGGGAGGGGCAGGGGGGAGTTAGTGGTAAGGGGGGAGAGGGGAGGGTTAGTGGTAAGGGGGAGAGGGGAGGGGAGAGTTAGTGGTATGGGTAGGGTTGAGGGTTGGAGGAGGGGAGGGGGGTAGGGAGGGTTAGTGGAAAGGGATAGGGGAGGGAGGAGGGGTAAGTGGTAGGGGGGAGATGAGAGGGAAGGGTTAGTGGTAGGGGGGAGAGGGGAGGGATGATAAATAGTAGGGGGTAGGGGGGGAAAGGGTTAGTGGTCAGGGGTAAGGTTGAGGGGATGGGGAGAGGGGTAGGAGAGAGGGAAGGGTTGAAGGGAGGAGGAGGGGGAAGGGGAAGGGTAGAGGGTGGGGAAATAGAGTTAAGGGGCAAGGGGTAAGGGACAGCGGCCGTAATGTCAAGATGCCCCTCCTTGGCCCGGGGAATTATCACTTCTCGGAGATGGCCGGCGCGGTGCAGTGCGGCTAAGGGCCAAGTTGTGGTGCTATTCCCACGGCTGGATGGACCTTAGCGGTGCGAGGCGGAGCGACTCCCGTCGTTACCCTGTAAAATGTGATGGAGATTGATAGGGAAAGGGAGGAGGAGAAGGAAGAGAGGGATAGGGAGAGGGAGGAGGAGAAAGAAAGAGAGAGATAGGGAAAGGGATAGGGAGGAGAGAAAGAGAGGGATAGGGAGAGGGAGGAGGAGAAGAAAGAGAAGAGATAGGGAAGGGATAGGGAGGAGGAGAAGAAAGAGAGGGATAGGGAATAGAGTGAGGGAGGAGGAGAAGAAAGGAGGGAAGGGAGAGGGAGGAGAAGAAAGAGAGGGATAGGGAGAGGGAGGAGAAGAAAGAGAGGGATAGAGGGAGGAAAAGAAGAAGAGAGGGATAGGGATAGGGAGGGAGAGGGAGAGGGAGAGGAGGAGGAGAAGAAAGAGAGGGATAGGGAGAGGGAGAGGGAGGAGGAGAAGAAAGAGAGGGATAAGGAGAGGGAGAGGGAGGAGGAGAAAGAAAGAGAGGGGATAGGGAGAGGGAGAAGGAGGAGGAGAAGAAAGAGAGGGATAGGGAGAGGGACAGATTGTGGAAAAAGGAGGAGAGGGATAAAGAGAATGAGAATAATAGGGAGAAAAAAGAAAGAGAAGGAGAAAGAGAGGGATTGGAAGAAGGCGAAGAAGAGGGAGAGGGAGAGGGATAGAAAAAAAGAGAGGAAGAGAAGGGTGTTGAGAAGGAGAATGAAAGGGATTGGCAGAAGGAGAGGGAATAAAAGAAGGGGATGGAGAAAGAAGGAGATAGGAAGAAGGATAAGGATAGGAAAGGAGAAAGAGATGAGGAGGGATAAAGGGATAGGGAGAAGAATAAAGATATGAAAAAGGAGAGAGAGAGAGGAGGAAGGAGAGGGAGAAGGGGAAGGAGAAGGAAAAAGAATATTAGATATACATGAAATGGAAAGGGAGAATGATATGAAATAAGAAGAGAGAAAGGGAAAAGGAAAGGCAGCATGAGAGGAGGGGAAAGAGAGAGAGAGAGAGAGAGAGAGAGAGAGAGAGAGGAGAGAGAGAGAGAGAGAGAGAGAGAGAGAGAGAGAGAGAGAGAGAGAGAGAGAGAGAGAAAGAGAGAAGAAGGGGTGGCGAAGAGTGAGTGAGAATGAAAGGAGGGGATAGAAGAGGTGGAAGGAATAGATAGAGAGAAAATTAGAAATGATAGATGGAAAGCAAAAGAAGACGAGAGGAGAGCAAAGATGAAGAAATGAAGAGGGGAAGAGAGAATAGCAGAGTGAGAAGTAGAAAGAAGGAGTAGGAGAGGAGAATAGGGGACATGGACAGAGGGGAATTAAGGGAGAGGTGAGAGAAAATATAGAAGTGGAAAGAGGGAATAAGGGAGAGGAGAGAGAAGGGGAGAGAGGAGAGAGAGAATAGGGGAGAGCAGAGATAAAATAAGGGAGATAAAGAGGGAATGAGAGAGAAGAGAGAATAGGAGAGAGGAGAAAGAGAATGAGAAAGCAAATGAGAGAGAGAATGATATATCGATAGATAGATAAATAGATAGATAGATAGATAGGGAGAGGTGAGAGGGAGAGAGGGAGAGGGAGAGATAGGGTGAGAGGGAGAGATAGGGTGAGAAGGGAGAGATAGGGTGAGAGGGAGAGATAGGGTGAGAGGGAGAGGGTGAGAGGAGAGAGGGAGAGGAGAGGGTGAGAGGAGAGATAGGGTGAGAGGGAGAGATAGGGTGAGAGGGAGAGATAGGGTGAGAGGGAGAGATAGGGTGAGAGAGAGAGAGAGAGAGAGAGAGAGAGAGAGAGAGAGAGAGAGAGAGAGAGAGAGAGAGAGAGAGAGAGAGAGAGAGAGAGAGAGAGAGAGAGAGAGAGAATATCAACATATCATGTAAGACACCAAAAGTTGTCACACGGACTCCCCCCCCCTACCCACTGACACTTTCTCCCCCCCCCTCCCTCCCCCCACCCCCACCAGCCTCGTCCACCACTGACACTTTCCCCCCCCCCACTCCCCAGCCCCCCACCAGCCCGACACGGACTCGGATAGGGTTTAGTGTTACAACGGGGCATGTCAGTGCTACACGCCGGCCGGACTCGGGGGGGGGGGGGGCGACCCAAATGCAGGTCTCAGTGGCGGATCCAGAGCTCTGCCTTTTTTTTTTTTTTTTTTTTTTTTTTTTTTTTTTTTTTTTTTTTGAGGGCGGAGTTTCTTCTTCTTCTGAGGCGCCGTGACTCATGTTGTCTCGGAGGAGGGGGGGGGGGAGGAGATAGGGTGGAGGGGTGGGTTGGGAGAGAGGGGAGATAGGGTGGAGGGGGGGTTGGGAGAGGGGAAGGGGAGGGGGAGATAGGGTGGAGGGGGGGGGGTTGGGAGAGTAGGAGGAAGGGGGAAGGGAAGGGTGGGTGGGTTGGGGAGTAGGGGTGGGTTGGGAGAGGGGGAAGGGGAGGGGGGTTAATGGAGAGGTAGGACGAAGGGGGAATGGGAGGGAGGGGAGGGGGAGGTAGAACGAAGGGGTAGGGGGGAAGTGGTGGAGAGGGGAGAGACATGGGAGGGAGATAGGGAGGGGGTGGGTTGCGAGAGGGGAAGTGTTGGGGGGAGGGGGGGGAGGTGTGGGAGAGTCAGGACGAAGGGGGAGGGAGAGGGGGGAGGTAGGTGGTGGCGCGTGGAAGGGGAAGGGTGAGAAAGTAGGACGAAGGGGGGGGGGGGAGTAGGGTGGAGGGGAGGGGAGAGAAGAGGTGTTGGGAAGTAGGGAGGAAGGGAGGAGGGTAGGGTGAAGGGGGAGGGGGAGGGGCGTGGAATGGGAGAGGGGAGGTAGGGAAGGGTGTGGAATGGGAGAGGGGGAGAGGGGGAGGGATGGGGAGGAAGTGGTGAGAGGTGGGATGAATAGGGAGGGGGAGGGGAGGTAGGGTGGTAGGGCGTGGAATGAGAGAGGGGGAGGGATTGGGAGAGGGGAGGGAGGGGGAGTGAGAGGTAAGGGAGAGGGTTAAGGAGGGTGTGAGAGGTATGGGAGAGGAGAGGCAAGGTGAGGGATGAAAATGAGGAAGAAGGAGGGAGGGGCGTTGGAGGGATGGGGGTGTTGAGGAGGGAGGGAGGTGAGGAAGCCTGAGGGTGAAGGAGGGAGGAATGAGGCAGGCGAGGGGGGGGGGGGGGATAGGGAAGGAAGGGGATGGGATAGAGATGCGTGGATGCGTGATGGAAAAAGGGATAGGAGGATAGGGGGAAGGAGGATAGTGGAGGGAATAGAGGATAGAGAAGGTGGGAAGGATGGGATAGACGGAGTGAGAGGTGGTGAGGGAGAGTGAGATAGAGGAGATAGTGGGTGTGTGTGGATAGTGTTAGGATGTGGGATGGATAGTGAAGGGTGGGGCCGAGGTGGGAGGGAGGAGAGAGGAGATAGGGGGGGTGGGGTGGGATAGAGGACTTTGGTGTCAGTTGCAAACACGATTCTATGATGGCCTTTGTGTTTTTGTCTGGCGAAATGATGAGACGTGGTGAAGAGAGAGAGAGAGAGAGAGAGATGAGAGAGAGAGACGAGAGAGAGAAGAGAGAAGAGAGAGAGAAGAGAGAGAGAGAGAGAGAGAGAGAGAGAGAGAGAGAGAGAGAGAGAGGTGGAGAGGAGGAGAGAGAAGAAGAATGAGAGCGAGTGATAGTAAGAGTGAGAGAGAGAGGTAAAAGTGAAGAGAGAGAGAGAGGGAGAGGGAGAGGAGAGAGAATGAGAATGAGAGTTAGAATAAGAGCGAGTGATAGTTAAAGTGAGAGAGAGAGTGATAAAGTGAATGAGAGAGAAAGAAAGAAAATGAGATTGAAAGGGAGAAAGTGAGAGAGAGAAAAATAAGAGTGATCCTGTCTCTCTTTTAACAGGGTGTTTGCCCTTGTGACTGCCTGTCTACCCGTCTGGATTGCCTACCTGCTTGTCAGTGCGCCTATCAGTCTGTCTGTCAGAGTGTCTGTCTGTCAGACGGTCTGTCTCTAAAACGTCTCCATTCCTCTTACAAGCCCCTCCCCCTCCCCCCTCCCCCCCTCCTCCTCTACTTCCCATCATGTGCTTCTCGAAAGTGTTTTGGGTCGAGTCACGTGTGTCGTGCCGTCCCTCGCGCCAGGGGACAACCGCCCTTCCCGCCGGCCACGACAAGGGCGCGTATGGCGTGAGGGGCCGGGGGAAAGCTGCTCTCCTGACGGGCGTTGAGCGAGCAGAGCGAGCAGAGCGTCCCCGCGGCCGTCGTTCGAAGGCCCGCTGGTCGCCCTGGACCCTGTGGCCTCAGGAGCGGTTTGGGGGCCGGGTGGTGGGGTGATGGGGGTGGGTTGGGGGGCGGGTGATGGGGGGGTGGCGGGTGATTGGGGGGGGGGCGGGTGATGGGTGGGTTGGGGGGCCGGTGATGGGGCGGGTGGGGGGTGGGTTGGGGGCGGGTGATGCGGGTGGGTTTGGGGGGGCGGGTGATGGGGGGGGGGGGGCGGGTGACGGGTGGGTTTGGGGGTGGGCGGGTGGGGGTTGGGTTGGGGGGGCGGGTGGGGGGTGGGTTGGGGGGGGGGTGGGCGATTGGGGAGATGGGGGTGGGTTGGCGCGGTGATGGGGGTGGTTGGGGGGCGGGTGATGGGGTGGGTTGGGGGCGGTGGGTGGGTTGTTGACGTGATGGGGTGGGTTGGGGCGGTGATGGGGGGTGGGTTGGCGCGGTGATGGGGGTGGGTTGGGGGCGGGTGTGGGGGTGGGTTGGGGGGGCGGTGACGGGGTGGGTTTGGGGGCGGGTGAGGGTGGGTTTGGGGGCGGGTGGGGGGGGTTTGGGGGCGGGTGGGGGTGGGTTGGGGGGCGGGTGGGTTGGGGGTGGGGGTAGGTTTGGGGCGTGGGGTGGTTTGGGGGGTGAGGGGTGGGTTTGGGGGGTTGGTGGGTGGGTTGGGAGCGGGTGACGGGTGGGTTTTTGGGGGCGGGTGACGGGTGGGTTTGGGCGGGTGACGGTGTGGGTTTAGGGGCGGGTGGTGGTGGGTTCTGGGGCGGGTGCATGGGTGGGTTTGGGCGGGTGAGGGGGATTTGGGTGCGCGGTGAGGGGTGGGTTTGGGGGCGGGTGGGGGTGGGTTTGGGGCGGCTGACGGCTGGCTTTGTGGGGGGGCAGTTTTGTGACGGCGTGGGTGGGAAGAGAGCAGGTTCCTCGCGGGCGTGACGTGTTGCGGCCTCCTTCCCCTGCAGCGGGATTCCGTCCCGGGCGCAATGCAAGCCCGGGAGGGGGGGGTGGGGGGGTTATTCGTCGTTTTACGGGCTGGGGGGGGGGCTGGGTAGGGCCGGGGAGGGGGCGTGAGGGGAGGGGGACTTCGTCTTTTCGTCCTAGCAGCTATCTCTTCTCTATCTCTATCTTTATCGCTTGTTATCTGTGTAAGTATTTTTTTTATCTTTCTCTTTTCGCACTGATTTTACGCTTATCTGTTATTTATTTAAATGGCTTGTATTTATCAATCTTGACTAATTCCTCTTACTTATCTGTCTTGATTAATGTGTTCTGTTTATCTGTTTATTTTTTTTTTTCTGTATAAGTTTTCTAGATGTATATCTTCGTATTTTCTATATGTATTATTGTCTATCTATTTCTCCATTTCTCCACATATGCCGTGTACCATCTCTCTGTCTATCTATTGGCTTCTGTCTATCTTTACGTGTCTGTCTATTTGTCCAGTTCGTCTGTATGTTTTGTTTTCTTGTCACGTGACCCGCTGCTAATGGGCGGTGAGCCGAGGTCAGACCCCCCTCCCCCCTCCCCAACCTCCCCAGGGCGAGTGTGTTGATTCATTGACCAATCATAGGTCATTTCCCTCACCTTGGGTCATTTCTCCCCTTGGGTCATTTTTCCTCTTAGGTCATTTCTTTCCTTATGGAATTTTTTCTCTCTCCTTAGGTCATGTCCCTCACCTGGAGTCATGGTCATTCCCTCACCTTAGGGTTTCTCTCACCTAAGGCCATTTTTCTCCTTAGGTCATTCCCTCACCTTAGGTCATTCCCTCACCTTAGGTCATTTCTCTCACCTAAGGCCATTTTTCTCCTTAGGTCATTCCCTCACCTTAGGTCATTTCTCTCACCTAAGGCCATTTTTCTCCTTAGGTCATTCCCTCACCTTAGGTCATTTCTCTCACCTCATTTTTCAAGGTCATTTCCCATCCCATTTAGGTCATTTCTCTCACCTAAGGTCATTTCCCATCCCATTTAGGTCATTTCTCTCCCCGGGTAATTTTTCCAATAGGTCATTTCCCTCCCTTGGGTCATATCTCGCCTTAGTTCATTTTCCTTTCCATGCAACTCGGGGCGGGGAGGGGGGGGGATTAGTAAGGATTAGACTGACGGGGAAAGAAAGGGATTAGTGTGATTAGTGTTTTGATTTAGAGAGAATAAGTTTTCTCCACTTTGTTATATTTATTATTCTTGGTGAGTTTAACGAGAGGTCGGTTCTCGGTATTTTTTTTTTTTTTTTTTTTGGGGGGGGTGAATGGTTCTCCCTCCCCCCTCTCTCTGTCTCGATTTTATTTTTTTATTTTTTTTATTTTTTTTATTTATTATTATTTTTTTTTTTTTTTTTTTTTTTGCTGATCCCCCCCCCCCCCCCCCGCCCTCATCCTCGATCTTGGGGGAATGCGCCCGTCAGACATGCGCCACCCCACCCCACCCCACCCCACCCGCCTAGGATCGTTTGGTAGCGGTAGTATGGGCGTTGGTGTTGAGGAGATGGCGGGGGAGAGTGGGTGGTGGTGGTCCTGAAGGGGGGTTGAGGTTGGTAGGTTGGTCAGGGGGTGGGTGGGGGGGTCCTGAAGGTGGGGTTGAGGGTTGGCAGGTGGTGGGGTGGGGTGGGTGGGGTCCCTGAAGGGGGGGTTTGAGGTTGGTAGGTGGCCAGGGGGTGGGTTGGTAGGGGTGGGTGGGTGTAGGCTCTTATGTAGGCCTATGTAGTCGTGCACGTAAGCTTGGGGTCT
>NW_020869655.1:72705-75205 GCF_003789085.1 Penaeus vannamei | reverse complement strand
CCTCTTTCATCATTCTCCCTCTCTCCCTCTCTACCTTTGTGTAACGGCCACCTTTTTTCTCTTATCTCTGTTGGTGGCGGATTAACGCTATCAAGTGGGTGTGCGCCTGAGTATATATATTCAATGATTGCTTTATTATGCTGTGCTTTAGTGGCTTAGATTTTATTATTATTATTATTGATTATTATTTGATTTTATTATTATTATTATTATTGTTATTATTATTATTATTGATAGAGCGTTAGGGATAGATGATGAGAAATGAGGTGGTGTGAGTGGTAGTGTGGAGGGAGGTGGAGGTGGTGGGTGGGGTGGGGGTGGGTGGGGGTGGGGTGGAGGTGGAGGTAAAGGGGAGGAGGAGGAGGAGGTGGAAGAGAAGGAAGAGGAGAGGAAGAAGAGGAAAGAAAAAGAAAAAGAAGAAGAAGAACAGGAGGAAGGGAAAGAAATAGGAGGGGAAGAAGAAGAAGCAAAAGAGAGGAAGACAGGGGACTGATAGGACGTGGTTACACAGACGACTGGAGGGTGAAGGACCTGTCATTTTGTCATCTCCCGCCCCCCTCCACCTCCCTCCATCCCCCTTCCTTCCCCTCTCCAGTTCGCCCCTGCTCCCCTTCTCCTCCTCCCTCCCCCCTCCCCTCCCCTCCCCTCTCCTCCCCCTCCTCCCCTCCCTCCCCTCTCCCTCCGCCCTCTTTCTGTCTTATCTTGCCTTTTCCCATTCCCAGTCTTGCATTCCGTCTACTTCCCCTTGGGCTCTCTTCCCCATTTCTCCTTCCTCCCTCCTCTTCGTAATCTCGATCTCCCCTCTTCCCCCTTTTCGCCCACGTCTCACCTCCCCGTAGCTCGACCCTCCCCAACCTCGCTGTTCCTCTTTTCCGCAATCTCACTTTTCCACTTCCCTCAATCCTCCCCTTCTTCCCCTCCCCTCTCCTTCTCTCTCCTTCCTCTCCTTCTTCCTCCCCTTCTCGTCTCCCTCTTCCTTTCCTTTCTCGCTCTCCTTCCTCTCCCCCTTCTTCCCGCCCCAATCTCCCTTCCCTCCTTTAAACCGATTTCATTTCACTTTCCCTCCTCCCCGTCTCGTTCCCACCCCCTCCACCTCCCCCCCTCCCTTCACCCCTTCTCCCGTCTCGTTTCCCACCCCCCCTCCACTCCCCTCCCTTCCCTTCACCCCTTCCCCGTCTCGTTTCTCACCCCCCCACCTCCACTCCTTTCCTTCCCCCTTCTCCCCGTCTCGTTTCCCCACCCCCTCACCTCCACTTCCCCCACTCCTCCCCCTCTTCCCGTCCCCATCTCACTTCTCCCCCTCCCCCCTCCCCCCCCATTTCCTTGCAATATGACACCCTGGGTCATGTGAGGGAGTGGGGGAAGGGGGGGGTGGAGGAGGCTTAACGGGAGGGGGAGGGAGTGTTAAGGGAGGGGGAGGGGGTGGGGGGGCTAAGGTGCACATGGACCGGGTCGCCTGATTTTATTCGAGGATTTTTTTTATTATAGGATTTTCGACCTTAAAAGATGTTTTATTAGTAGGGGCAGAATGGTAGTAGATGTTGTGTGGTAATAAATATTATTATTAATGTTATTACTTTTTATGTTCTTATGTTATATGTTACTATATTATTGTTATTACTTTTTATGTGATTATGTTATTATTATTATTATTGTTATTATTATTAAGCGTTAACTCATTAGTATTATTGTTGTTATGTTATTATTTATATTATCTTATTGTATTGATATTATTGATATTATTCATATTGTTGTTGTTATTATTGTTATTTTATTATTATTGATTATTATTATTTTATTATTTTATTATTATTATATTTTATATTATTGTTATTTTGCGTCACATTATCCGTGTTTCATCCACAATCTTCCTTTTTTCTCTCCATTCTCTCTCATCTTTCCCACCTACTGTTTATTCTTCCTCCCCCGTTTTTTCCCCTCCTCTCCCTTCTTCGCCTTTTCCCCCCTTGTTTGTTCAAACTCCACCCCCCCCTTCCATTCTCTTCTCTCTCTCTCTCCTCTCTCTCTCTCTCTCTCTCTCTCTCCTCTCTCGTCGCTCCTCTCTCTCTCTCTCTCCTCTCTCTCTCTCTCTCTCTCTCTCCCTCTTCCCCCCCCTAGTTATCAAGTCACGGCACGGCCGCTAGGATAGAGCGTTCAGGCTTTCAACTCCTGCCTTGGAGTGTGCGAACCCTCGCCCCGTAGCTGCTTTGCTCGGCTGGACGGGTCGGCCGTTGGGGGCGGGGTCAGTGGTCGAGGGGGAGCGCGAGGGTGAAGGGGAGGTTGGAGGTGGGGTGCGGGAGGGGGGCTTTGTGTGTGACCGATGGAGGGATTATGTTGTGTGTGTTTGTGGGTGTGTGTTGTTGTGTTTTGTGTGTGTGTGTGTGTGTATGTGTGTGTGTGTACGTGTTGTGTCTCGTGTGTTGTGTGTGATGTGTAAGTGTATGTCTGTGTGTGCGAATTGTGATTGGCGGGGTGGGGTCTGTCTAATCTTGTGCTGCAT
>NW_020869655.1:60941-72605 GCF_003789085.1 Penaeus vannamei | reverse complement strand
CCTCCTTCCCTCTCCCTCTCCCTCTCCCTCCTCCCCTCTGTCACTCATTCTCCCTTTCGCTCTTACCCTTGCTCTTTAATCCCACTCTCTCACTCTCTCCCTCCTTCGCTCCCTCTTAAGAAACAAACAAATAAATAAACAATAACAGGAGCACAAACCACAAACAAACCTCAAAAATAATGGACAAACACCCAACAAAGCCACTTCCCGTAACCAAACAACAATTAACATAAAAAAGAAGAGAGGAAAAATTACATAAAATCACGCGCCATAAAACAATAACAACGCCCTAAAGGAAAAAGAAGAGAAAAGAAGATAAAAGAAAATATAAAAGAAAAGAAAGAAATAAATAAAAAGAAAAGAAACGAACGAAACGAAAAGAAAAGAAAAGAAACGAAACGAAAAAAGAAAGAAAAGAAAAGAAAAAGGAAAGGAAAAGAAAAGAAATAAAACAGAAAAGAAGAGAAAAGAAGAAAAGAAAGAAAAAAGAAAAAAGAAAGGAAAGGAAAAAGAGAAAAGAAAAGAAAGAAAAAGAAAAGAAAAGAAAGAAAAAAAAAAAAGAAACAAAAAAGAAAAGAAAAAAGAGAAGAGAAAAAATAAAAAAAGAAAAGAAACAAAAAAGAAAAGAAAAAAAAAAGAAAACAAAAAAGAAAAGAAAAGAAATAAAACAGAAAAAAGAGAAAAGAAAGAAAAGAAAAAAAAAAAGAGAAAAGAAAAAAAAAAAAAAAAAACTCATGAAAAGAAAAGAAAAAACAACTCATGGAAGAAAAAGACCCGAAAAAAATATATATATATTACCAATGCAACACGTGCCTCTCCCTGACCTGGGAAAATCATGCACTGGTACAGGGGAGGATATATAAACACACACTTCAGTGCCTCCATATCTGGGCGCGCCGCTCTCTCTCTCTCGCTCTCTCTCTCTCTTGCCTCTCTTTCTCTCTCTCTCTCTCTCTCTCTCTCGCTCTTGCTCTTACTCTCGCTCTCTCTCTCTTGCTCACTCGGTCGCTCTTCCTCTCTCTCTCTCTCTCGCTTCTCTCTTCGCTCTCTCCTCTCGCTCCCTCTCTCGCCTCTTTTCGTCTCGTCCCGCTCTCGCCCCTCTCTCGCTCTCGCCTCTCGCTCTTCTCTCCTCTCTTTCGCTCTCTCCTCTCTCTCTCTCTCTCTCTCTCTCTCTCTCTCTCTCTCTCTCTCTCTCTCTCTCTCTCTCTCTCTCTCTCTCTCTCCCCTCGCTCTCTCTCGCTCTCTCACTTAATTTCCTTTCATGCATTTTATAGCGTTTTTTTTTCCTTTCCTCCTCTTCCTAATCGCGCTTTCCCCACTTCCGTTTCATCTGTATTTCTATCCATCTATCTTCTTCGTAGTTCAATTACTCTCGGCCCTTTTTTTCTACATCTCTCCTCTCCCTCTCTCTTTCTTCTCCCTCCCCTCCCCCTCTCCCTCTCGCCTATCCTTCTCTACACTCCCTTCCCCTCTCTCGCTATCCTCTTCCTCCCCTTATTTCCATCTCCATCCCTTTCTCATCTCTCACATCTCTATCCACCTCACTTTACCCACCTCTTCCCCCCCATCCCAATCCCCCACCCCTCCAATCCCTCCTTCCCTCCCCACGACAAACAGCATCTCCAGTCCCATTAAAATCCTTCAAATCCCCGCAAATCTTTACAACCACCTTCATAATTCACATAATTACCCTCCCTCCCTCTCTCTCCCTCCTACCCCGGCGCGCGCCCCGAGCGCCTGAGAGCGCGCCCTACTTCACCCTACACTACCGCTACTCTCCCCTCCCCACCCCACCCTTACCACTCCCCACCCCCGGCACCTTTACCCTCCTTCCCTCCCCTCCCGCCCTACTACCACCCTTACCTCCCCCCCCCACCCCACCCCACCTCCGTCCGTCTATATAACCTCCTCCCCACCCCCTCCCCCTCTCCCCCCCTTCCCTTTGCCCCCCTAACGCACTCTTCCCTCTCTCTCTCCCCCAGCGAGCCCGCCCTTCAAGCAAGACGGCCGGTAATCTCGCACAGCTGGCGAGGGTGCGGGATTCAGCCAGCTGATGAAATGCCCAAACTTTGTTGTAGTATTTCTATCCGAGGGAGAAAAGTCTGGCTAGTTGCGAAAGTTGGTGAGTCATAAGCGCGAGGGAGAGAGAGAGGAGAGAGAGAGAGGAGAGAAGAGAGAGAAGAGAGAGAGAGAGAGTAGAGAGAGAGAGAGTAGAGAGAGAAGAGAGGGAGGAGAGAGAAACAGAGACGAGGAGCGTCCTACTAGAGTATGAGAGCAGACGACGGAGAAGATGTTAGATAGATATGGACGCAAGGAGGGGATGGAGAGGCGCAGAGGGATAGCGCAGGTGCGAAGGGAGTGGGGGGCGTCGGGATGAATATGTCTCGGATGGACAACAGGTCAGACGGTTGAGGGAGAGAGACTTGAGTGGATGTTGTTTTTGTATTTTGTGAGTGGTAGAGAGGTGCCTAGAGAGAGAGAGCCACTGGCGAGAGAGACAGAGAGAGACAGAGAGAGAAAGAGAGAAGGAGACGAAGAGAGGAAAGAGCAGAGAGAGAGAGAGAGCCAGAGAGAGGAGAGCCAGAGAGAGACGCAAGAGAGAGTGAGCAGCACGGACGCAGAGAGAGAGAGAGAGAACTGCAGGGGCAGGGAGAGAGAGATGAGGAGGATCGCGGACTCCAGCTCTTTCAATCAGAGTAGAGGAGTAAGAGAGAGAGAGATGAGATCACCTGAGGTACGAGAGTCAGAGTCTAAGATGTATAGAGAGAGCAGAGACGAGACGTAATAGAGAGAGAGAGAAACAGGAGAGGGGAAGGGCCTAATAACAGAAGAAGTGAGGAGATGAAGGAATGAGGGGGTAGAAAAAAAAAAGAAATAAAAAAAGCAGAAGACAAGAGTAAAAAAACGGAACAGAAACAGATAACAGAAAGAAGGAGAGAAAGGAGAAGGAGAAGACAAAAAATAATAAATAAAAAAAAGAACAGACAGACAGATGACAGGAGAGAAAGAAGAGAAGCCGCAAAAAAGGCGGCTACTTCAAATAGCAAAATAGGCAAAAAAAACATCATGAGCACAACATACCGGAAATACTAACCCACAAAGAGAGAGAAAAAAAAATACAAGAAAAAATGAACAAAAAAACATCCACATACCTCCTCCCTACCCTGTGTACCCTATTCAAACTCCCCTCCTCCCACTTCTTCCCCCTCCTCCTTATAACTCCCGACCCCACCCTCCACCCAACCTCCCCCCTACTCCAACTACTCCCCCCCTAACTCCACCCCACTCCCCCCTCCGCCACTCACCAACCCTATACCAAACCACCCTTCCCACTCCCACTTCCATCCCCCCACTTGCCACAGACCCGCCCTCTCCTCCCACGTACTGAAGACCATCCCCACTCCACCGCCTCCCCCCTCCCTACAACCCCTTCCCACTCCTCCATCACCCCTCCCCCCACTGACTCCAATCCCCACTCCACACCCTCCCCCCTCCCTAACAACCCCCTTCCCACTCCCACACAGCCATCCCGCCCAAACTTCCACACACCATCCCCCCTCACCTACCCCTCCCTACCCCCTTCCACTCCCCACTACACCATCCTAGCCACTCCACACCCTCCCCCTCCCTACACCCTTCCCACTTCTCACTCGACCCCGTCCCCCCCTGCCCCCCACTACTCCAACCCCATCTCCCATCCCCCACCGAACCGCATCCCACTCTCACTCCACCACCACCCCCCACCAACCCGTCGACCAAACAAAGCCAATAATCACAAACACGGCCCGTCCGGTCCCGTGCGGATGTCCAACTCACGTGAACCTGCATAGTTTTTTGATTATGCTAATGAGGGTCATCACAGGTCGAACGGGGAGGGGGGGAGGGGGAGGGACGACATGGAGGGGGAATGGGGGCAGGTGCGAAACCGGGAGGAAGGGGGGGGTGGGGGTGTCTGTCCTGCCTCAGCCTTGGCTAAATGTCACTAAACGGTTTTGATCCCTTGTGATATAATTGCAAAAATGCTGATGAATGGTTGTGACGATGATTAGAATAGTAATAGTATTGGTAATAATCAACAGCAATGATAACAAATAATGGTAATGATGATGATAAATAATAATAAATAACAATAATAAAAAATAATAACAACAACTAGATGATGATGATAAATAACAATAATAACATAATAATAATAATAATAATAAATAATAATAATAATAATAATAATATATGAATATGAATAATAATAATAATAATAATGATAATAATAATAATATAAATGATGATGATAATAATCAACAATAATAACAATAACAAATTAACAAAAAAGAGAACAAATGAAATAAATGAAAATAACAAAGAGCAGCCATAACCCCGATAATGGCAATAACACACCACCATCACCATTAAGTAACAATTATCATCATCATAACCCTAATCATCAAACAAGAGAATCCATAATCATCATAAGCAACGAAAAACTGCAACCACCAACAAAAAAAAGTAACTATAAAAACATACACTAGCCATTAAAGAAGAGAGATATAAGAATAGATAGATAGATAGATAGAGAGATAGATAGCAGAGAAGAGGAGAGAGAGAGGAGAGATGAGTAGAGAGAGAGAGAGAGAGAGAGAGAGAGAGACAGAGAAGAGAGAGAGAGAGAGAGAGAGAGAGAGAGAGAGAGAGAGAGAGAGAGAGAGAAAGAGAAAAGAGAAAAAAATAATAAACAAAAAGACAGACACCCAACGACAAACAAAGACAAAACTTCGTAAAAAAAAAAAAAAAAAATCCAAGTAAGCTGTCACGCTCCCCCCTCCCCTCCCCTCCCCCTGTCACGGCGAGGAATAATCCCATTAATACCAGAGGCATATTCATCACGCGTCTTCGCAGGCAGGATCAACACCGGAGTGCATGCTCGGGCGTGGCACTGCGCATGACCCTGCATGACCCTCGCGAGACATGCCCTTGTCAGGTGCGCGCCGGGCGTACTGTGGCGGCAGCTTTATTGACTAATAATTATATAAGTAATAACGACCAAAAAACAAGTTGTTGTTGTTTTTTAAATAACTTTAAAGGAATAATGGCAAAAAAAAAGATATTGATATTTTTGTATTAATTCCAAAGTAATAATGGCTAAAAAAAACAAGTTTTTGTTTTTGTAATAACTCCAAAGTAATAATAGCCCCCCCAAAAACAAGTTATTGTTGTTTTGTAATAACTTCAAAGTAATAACGTTGCTTTTGTAACAACTCCATTAGCAATACTGATTATAGTAATAATACAATTCAGGCATAACAGGGTCGCTATCCTCGTAATCATGATAATAACAATCGTCTTGCTTCTCTCGTATAATAATAAATAAAAAATTATACAACATATATGTGCGCGCGCGCGCGTGTGTGTGTGTGTACATACTAAATATAAATAAACAAGTAAATAAACGCACAAACAACTAAACAAACAAAGGCATAAACCACCCCAGCCCCAATCAACCAAAGGGACCCAACCAGCCACGCCTCCCGCCCCGTCCAACCAGCCCTCCCTGCCCCCGCGCCCCCTCCCCCCCCGTCCCAACCAGCCCCAACCAGCCCCGCCCCGCCCCCCGACACTCACCTGGTGGTTGACGTTGGCGACGGAGGGCCCCCTGGTGCAGCAGCGCCCGCACCACCTCCGTGTGTCCCGCCCATGCCGCCAGGTGCAGGGGCGTCGATCCCTTCAGGTCCTGGACGTTGCAGGAGGCCTCGTGCGCCCAGCAGGAGCGACACCACCTCCCTGGGGGAAGAGAAGGAGGAGGGGGGTTAAGGAGAGATTAGAGGGGTTGTGAAGGGGTTCCGTGTGGATTTTTTTATATTATCTATTTCTTATCTTTATCGGGAAGGGAAAAGGGGGATAAGAGTGACGAAAGGAACGAAGGAGGTGAGGAGAAGAGGAAGGAGGGGGGGGATGAGGGGGGGGGTTTCCTTGTGGATTTTTATACAATTATCTATTTTTTCATTTTATATCGAAGAAGGGAGGGAAAGAAGAAGGAGGGGGGATGAGAAGGAGGGGGGTATGGAGACGGGGGGGGGGGATGAGGGGGGAAGGATTCCGTGTAGAATTTTTATATCTATTTTTTTTATCTATTAATTTTATCTTTTTTATCTATCTTGCTGCGTTTGTTATCTCTTTTCTCTCTTCTACTATTTATGATCTCTCTCTTCCTCGTCTGTCATTTAATCATCTTTTGTTTACTATCTATCATCTCTTTTTTCCTTCTCGTTTACTATACATCATCTTTTTCATATCTACTATTCATTATCTCTATTCATCCTCCTTGTCTACTATCTATCACCTCTTTTATCTTTCTACTCATTTATCTATCATCTCTTTTCATCTTTCTTCTCTATTTCTAATCATCTATTTTCCTCTTTCTTTTCTACAATTTATCATCGCTTTCTATCTCTCTTGCCTACGAAAGCTATCCATCTATGCACACCCTAAAGAAGAAGAGAGGAATAGAGGGAACAATGAAAGGGAGCAAAAGAAATACAATAGTTAAGGAGACACACAGTACACACACACATGACACACACATACAACATACATACACAGCACAACACACACACACACCACACACACACAACACACAGGTCGCACAGCACATACACATACACATACACATACACATACACATACCACATACAACAATACACACACACACACCACACATACACACACGCTACTCTCTCTCATCACTCGTCTCCTCCTCTCTCTCTCTCATCACTCCACTCACTCCTCTCCTTCTCTCTCTCTCTCTCATCTCTCCCTCTCTCTCCTCTCTCTCTTCTCTTCTCTCTCTCTCTCATTCTCTCTTCCTCTCTCCTCCTCTTCTCTCTCTCTCTCTCTCTCCTCTCTCCCTTCTTGCGCGTCAGCATAAAGTGTGTAGTTTGTGTGTTGTGTGTATGTTTATGTTTGGTGTGTGTGAGTGTGCGTGCCTACGTGTGCGTGTGCCTGTGCGTGTGTGTATGAGCGTGAACTTGTCGCCTGCATGTATGTATGAAGCCCTGCGCGCCAGTTTTCTAAACTGCGCACAGAACAAAATTGCTTTTGCTAAATTTGTACTGTAAAACCGGGGGATGCAGAAAATCATTTTGCAGCTGGACAAAAGAGTGAAACACATGCGTCAGACTGCACAGCATTTGCATATGATTCCAATCGGTAAATGTTATATACCCGTAATGTAAAAATAATATAAATTTGTATAAATGGATTTCGTACTTATGGAAAACAGAAAAACGTATTCTCATAAACACATGTACGTACACGTCCACCACGCACATACACATGCATAAATAAATAAATAAATAATATTTATATATAATATATTATATATATATATATATATATATATATAATAATATTATATATATATATATATATGTATATAATATATATATTTATATAAATATATATATATATTATATTTATANATTTTCCTCTTCTTCCTTTCCTTCATATCATTACCCATCAATTATCATACCTATTACCATTTTTATCCTTTTCATCATCATTATAATCATCTTTCTTCTCCTTGTCTTCTTCTTCCTCTTACTTCTCCAGGAGTTTCGGAGACGCTGCCGGGTCGTTATCTCCGGCTCGCGCTCCGGATTCGCTTTTTTACGGCGGGGCTATTCCATGATTTTTTCCTTATTATATATACATATATATTATATATTAATATATATATATAATATATATAATATATATATATATATATATATATTTGTATATGTGTATATGTATACGTATACATACACACACACAATATATGTACATATATATATATATATATATATATATATATATATATATATATATATATATATATATATATATATATATATATATATATATATATATATATATATATATATATATATATATACACACATATACATACATATGTGTGTGTGCGTGGCTGTTATGTGTGTTTGTGTGCGTGTGTGTGCGTGTGTGTGCGTATGTGTGATGTGGTGATGGTGTGTGTGTGTGTGTGTGTGTGTGTGTGTGTGTGTGTGTGTGTGTGTGTGTGTGTGTTGTGTGTGTGTGTGTGTGTGTGTGTGTGTGTATGTGTGTGTGTGTGTGTGTGTGTGGCTGTATATGTGTGTTTGTGTGCGTGTGTGTGCGTGTGTGTGTTATGTGTGTGTGTGTATGTGTGTGTGTGTGTGTGTGTGTGTGTGTGTGTGTGTGTGTGTGTGTGTGTGTGTGTGTGTGGTGTGTGTGTGTGTGTGGTTGTGTGTGTGTGTGTGTGTGTGTGTGTGTGTGTGTGTGTGTGTGTGTGTGTGTGTGTGTGTGTGTGTGTGTGTGTGTGCGTGCTGTATGTGTGTGTGTGTGTGCTTACATATTCCTCTTAATCTTTCTATTTTGACTTCCCTCTCCTCTTTCAAAAGTTAATAACTTCAGATTATTTAATTTTCTAATTATTTTCATTTTCCCTCAATTCCATATTCTGTAACTGGATTTGCTTTGGATCTCTCTCTCTCTCTCTCTCTCTCTCTCTCTCTCTCTCTCTCTCTCTCTCTCTCTCTCTCTCTCTCTCTCTCTCATCTCTCTCTCCCTCTCCTCTCTCTCTCTCTCTCTCTCTCTCTCTCTACTTTTCCCTTCCTCCTTTCCTTCTATACTCTGATTCTCTTTCCTTTTTCCTTACCCTTTATTTACCGAAGAAATTAGAAAAAGAAACAAAGAGAGAGAGGGGGGAGGAGGAGGGAGAGAAGAGGAGAAAAGAAGGAGGGAAAGAGGAATGAATAAAAAAGGGGCGAAAGGAGGGGAGAGGAAAGTAAGAAAACGGTAAAAAGAGGCAAGGAAGAGAGGAAAGATAACTTACAAAACGAAGAAAGGAAGAAAAGAAGAGAGGACGAGGAATTAAAAAAAAAACGAAGGGAAAAAGAGGGGAGAGGAAAAGAGGAAGAAAGGAAAAGAGGAGAGGGAAATTAGTGAATGAAGGAAAACAGGGGAAAGGAAAGTAAATAAAGGAGAGTAAAGAAGTAAGAAAGAAAGAAAATGGAAATTAAAAAGTAAACCAATAAAAGGGGAAAAGAGGGGAGAATAAACTAAGAAAAGAAGAGTAAAAAAGAGTAAAAGAAGAGAAGGAAAAAGGGAATTAAAGAGGAAATGAAGGAAGGGAAAAAAGGAGAAAGGAAAGTAGAGAAAAGAGTAAAGGGATAAGGAGGAAATGAAGAAGGAATTAAACGAAAATGAATGAAAGGGAAAGAGCAGGGAGAGGAAAGTAAGGAAACAGGAGTAAAAAGAGGTAACGAAAAGAGAAAAGGAGAATGAAGGGGAACCGAACGAGAGAGAGAAAGAGGGGAGAGGCAAGGAAGAAAAGGGGAATGAAAAGGAAATGAAAGAGAGAAAAAGAAGGAGAGATAACGAATAACAGAAAAGAAGGTAAGAGGAACCAAAGGAAATAGGAAACACCAAGGGACAAAGGGAGAAGAAGGGAGGGAGGTGGGGGTGGGGGGAGGGAGGGAAGGAAGGGAGGGAAAATATCCTTCGTTATCGGGGCTTGGGAGGGGCGAAGGGGGGGGGAGGGAGGGGGGAGGGGAGAGAGGAGGAAGGGAATGGAAAGGGAGAGAAAGGGGGAAGGTGAAGGAGAGAGGAGAGAGAGAGGAAGAAGGGGATGGAAAGGGAGAGAGAGGGGGGAAGGGAGAGTAGAGAGAACGAAGGAAAGGGAGAGGAAAAGGAAAGGGGAGGGGAGAGAAGAGGAGGGGAAAGGGATGGGAGAGGGCAGGGGAAAGGGGAAGAGGAAGGGAGAGAAGAGGGAGATGAGGAGTAGGAGGAGGAGGGAAGGGGAAGGGGGATTGGCAAGGGAGATGAGGAGGAGGAGAGGAAAGGGGAAAGGGGAAGAGGAAGAGCAAGGAGAGAGAGCGAGGGAAGATGAGGAGGGGAAAGTGAAGGGGGAAGGAGAGAGGAAGAGGAGGAGAAAGGGGAAAGGGGGAAAGGAGATGAGGAGGAAGAGGAGGGGAAGAGGGGGAAGGGGGAGAAAGGGGGAGATGAGAGGAAGAGGAGGGTAAAGGGGAAGGGGAAGAGATGAGGAGGAAGAGGAGGACGAGGAGGGGAAGGGAAGGGAAGAGATGAGGAGGAAGATAGGGGAAAGGGAAAGGGGAGGGGGGAGAAAGGGGGGGATGGGGAGGAAGAGGAGGGTAAAGGGAAGGGGAAGAGATGAGGAGGAGAGGAGGACGAGGAGGGGAGGGGAAGGGGGAAGAGATGAGGAGGAAGAGGAGGGTAAGGGAAGGGGAAGAGATGAGGAGGAAGAGAAGGACGAGGAGGAAGGGGAAGGGGGAAAGAGATGAGGAGGAAGAGGAGGGAAGGGAGGGAAGGGGGGAGAAAGGGGGAGATGAGGAGGAAGAGGAGGGTAAAGGGGGGAAGAGATGAGGAGGAAGAGGGGACGAGGAGGGGAAGGGGAAGGGGAAGAGATGAGGAGGAAGAGGAGGGTAAAGGGAAGGGGAAGAGATGCGAGGAAGGGGAAGGCGAGAGATGAGGAGGAAGAGAAGGGGAAAAGGGAAGGAGAAGGGGGAGAAAGAGGGAGATGAGGAGGAAGAGGAGGGTAAAGGGGAAGGGGAAGAGATGAGGAGAAGAGGAGGACAAGGAGGGGAAGGGGAAGGGGAAGAGAAAGAGGAGGAAGAGAAGAGGAGGGGAAGGGGAAGGGGGGAGAGATGAGGAGAAGGGGAGGGGGAGAAAGGGAGAGTGAGGAAAAAGAGGAGGGAAAAGGGGAAGGGGAAGAGGAAAGGAAGGAGAGAAAGGGGAAGGGGAGAGGAGAGGAGAGGAGGGGAAAAGGGAAGGGGGAAAGGGAAGGGGAGGGGGGGAGAAGGGGGGATGGGGGGGCCGAGAAAGGGCGAGCAGAAATTGTTCTGGGACTGATTTCCTTGATCGCGGTCGAAGAGGAAATTGTATCGAAACCACTGCGCCGATTAGAGGAAGGGAGGTTGCCAAACGCCGAATTTTGACAGTGTTTATTTTGCTTTGATTTTGTGTGTGTCTGTTTTTCTTTCTCTTTTCCCCTCTCTTTCTTCCGTTTCATTAAACGTAACAATAATAATAATGATAATATCAATAATAAGGGTGAAAATAATAACAATAATAATAATGATAATATTAATAATAAGGGTGATAATAATAATAATCGTAATGGTATTAATAATAATAACAATACTAATCATAATGATGATGATAATAATATCAACATTAATAGTAATAAAAATCATGATAATGATAATGTTGATAATGATAATAATGATAACAGTAATATTGGTAATAATGATAATGATGATGATATAATATGATAAATATTGATAATTATAATAATAATGATGATGATTACGATAATAATAATGATAATAATAATGTCGGCAATGATACTGATAAAAAATTATAATAATAATTATGATAACAATAATGATAATGACGATACTACTACAAATAAGAATGATAATATTGATGATAATGATAATAACAATTATATTAACAACAATGATGAAAACAAAAATAATAATAAAAATGACACTCAAATATTTATATGTAGACACACATACAAACATGCACATACGCAAAAATTTACATGAACACATGAAAACACACACACACACACACACACACACACACACACACACAAACAGACACACA
>NW_020869655.1:38441-48441 GCF_003789085.1 Penaeus vannamei | reverse complement strand
CATCTTGACGAATATACATCGCTATTATTACCATCTGTCACGTGGTGTCCGTATAGGCCACATTACCATTTCCTTTTTTTCTCTCTCTCGAGTGACACGCAATAAAGCTCAATTCCCGATCGGACAAGGCAGAAAATTAGCCCCTGACATGGACGAAGCGCGAAAGAAACAGAGTAAGTGGCACTTTCCATCTTGTTTCGTGCGTCGAGAAAATAGGAATTCCATCTCGACACTTGAGAAATAATAATAAAAAGAAAGGGGGAAGTGGTGTCTTATCGTCTCTCTCCTCGACTCCATCTTGACGCTAGAGAAATATTAAAGAAATGGAAAGTGGTTTTGTATCACCGTCTTCCCGTCAGTTTTTTTTATTGGTTTCTGAAAATCGAGTTTCAAGACCGACAGAATTTCGCCGATTCTGATAAGAAAAGAAAAAAAATAAAATTGATTCTTATACAAAAAAAAATTACTTTTCTTTCTCATTTTCTTTAAATTTAGAAAAGACAAAAAGCGAAATTACATTCTATCTCTCCTTATAACTCTGACTACTCGCTGACCCGCTAACCCCTAATCCCTGACCTCTGACCTCTCTGACCCTAAGAATAGATCGACACGACTTCTCACCTGGCCGTCATTAACCTCAAGACCAAATCTCAAAATCCAAGCTGAGAAATTTCGGATTCAAGCTTGTCCGAAATCGTGCGGTTTGACTTTGTCTTAACGAGCGTGATTGCAGAGTGTGTGAAATTGCAAGAGATGAGGAGTCGGGTGGAACTGCTGAAATAAAAGGGGAAAGGGAGAGGGAGGAGAGAGAGAGAGAAAGAGACGTATTAGGGGAAGATGAAAGAGAGAGGGAGAGAGAGAGAGAGAGAGAGAGAGAGAGAGAGAGAGAGAGAGAGAGAGAGAGGGAGGAGAGAGAGGGAGAGAGAAAGAGAAAGAGAGAGAGAGAATAGATAGATAGATAGAGAGAGAGAGAGAAGAGATGGAAGGAGATAAGGAGAGAAGAAAGAAAAGTGACTTAGAGATGCGTATATGAGAGAGACAAACAGACAAATATACAAACACAGACAAACGAACGAACAACAGCCAAACAGAAAGAGAGAAAAGGACTGACGATTAAAAAATACCAACACGAACGACACGAGAAGGCAAAGACAACAACCCGAAAGAGTAAACAGAGAAGAGTAAACAAAAGCAAAACTCGAGAACTGACAGCCATCAACGTCTCACCTGATGAACAATTTGCCAAGGAAACAGTGTGCGAAATGAGGGAAGAAGAAGGGAGAGAGAGGGGAGAGGGAGACGGGGAGAGATTGCGAGAGGGGAGGGGGTGAGGGAGTCGGGGTGAGGAGAGGGTGAGGGTGAGGGGAGGGTGGGGAGAGGAGAGGGGAGAGGGGAGGGAAGACAGAGGGAGAGGGGAGAGGGAGAGAGGGAGAGAGAGAGGGTGAGGGGAAGAGAAGAGAGTGGAGAGGGAGAGGGGGAGAGGGAGGGAGAGGGAGAAAGGTGAGGGAAAGGGATAGGTAAGACAGAGGGAGAGGGGAGAGGGAGAGGAAGAGAGGAGGAGGTGACGGAGAGGGGAGAGGGTGAGGACAGGGAGAGGGTAAGGAACAGAAGGCGAGTGAAGGGAAGAGAGGGGAGAGGGTGAGGCGAGAAGGGAGAGGGGGGAGGGTGAATGGAGAGGGAAGGAGGGGAAGAAGGTGAAGGGAGAGGGGAGAGGGTGAGAGAGAGGAAGGAGGGAAGGAGGGTGAAAGAGAGGGGATAGGGCGTAAGACAGAGGGGAGAAGGTTGGAGGAAGAGGCGGAGAGTAGAGAGGGGAGAGGGGAGAGATGAAGGTAGGGGAGAGGGAAGAAGGAGAGGAGGGAGAGGTGAGCGGGAGAGTGCAGAGGGAGACGAGAGGAGAGGCGTGAGGGGATCAGGATGAGGGAGAGGGTGAGGAGAGAGGGGATAGGGAAAGGACAGAGGGGAGAAGGTGAGGAGTGGAAGAGGGAGAGGGTAATTGACAGAGGGAGGTGAGGGAAGAGAGGGGAGAGTGGATCCCAGGTGAGGGGGAGAGGGAGAGTGGAGAAAAGTAAAGGGAGAAGGGAGGGTCAGGCGCGAGAGGAGAGTGAGAAGGTGAGGGGAAGAGGATGAGGGCGAGAGGGCATAGGGAAAGAACAGAGGCGGAGAGGTGAGAAGTGGGAGAGATGAGGGAGAGGGGACTGAGGCGTAAGACAGAGGGAGGTGAGAGGAGAGGGAGAGGCGGAAGGGAAGGGAAGGGAGGAGAGGTCGATGAAATGGAAGAGGGAGGAGTGGAGAAGGTGAAAGGAGAGGGAGAGGGGGAGGAGAGGAGAGGGAGGAGGGGAGAGGGTAAGAAGAGGGATAGGGTAAGACAGAGGGAGAAGGTGAGGAGAGTGGAATAGAGAGGCGGAGAGGTGAGCAGGAGAAGGTAGGGGAGAGGAGAGGAGGAGGGAGAGGAGAGGGAGCAGGGTGAGGGAGAGTGAGAGGGAGACGAGATCGGAGAGTTGAGGGGAAGAGGATGAGAGGGAAGGACTTAGAGAGGGGTAGGGAAAGGACAGAGGGGAGAAGAGTGAGAGTGGGAGGGGGAGAGAGTAAGGACAGAAGGGAGGTGAGAGAGAGGGGAGAGGTGAGGGAGAGAGGGGAGAGTGGAGAAGGTGAAGAGAGAAGGAGAAGGGTGAGGGAGAGGGGAGATGGAGAAGTGAGGGGAGAGATTAAGGCGAGAGAGCGGTAGGGAAAGGTACAGAGGAGAGATAGGTGAGGAATAGTGGGATGTTTATTTAGAGTGTTGATGAGGAGAAAGGGAGAGGTAAGGACAAGTAGGAGGTGAGGAAGAGATAGGAGAGGGTGAGAGAGGGGAGAGGAGGAGGAGGAGAGTGAGGGGTATGAGCGGGAGAAGTACGGATGATAGGGAGAGGTGAGATTTTGTGCGCGAGAGGTGAGCACGGAGAAGAGTGAAGACGAAGGGAAGAGGGTAGGTAAAGGGTACCGAAAGAGGGAGCGCATGTCGATCTGAGGCTAAGCACGGTATTGATTGGAGTGAAAGTGAAGAGGGAGTAGAGAGAGGGGAGAGGAGGAAAGTAGGAATTAGAGGTCAATGAGGAAGTGAGAGGGGATAAGGCCACCGGGAGATGTGTAGATGAAGAGAGAATGAAAAGAAGTTATTAAAAGAAGATGAAGAGAGGGAAGGAGGGAATGTGAGGGGACGAGGTGAATGTGAATGCCGAGAGGGGAGAGCGTGTGAGGTTGAAAGATCCGAGATGAGGGATTGAGAAGGAAGAATAGACCCATGGTATGAGAGGGAAAAAGGAAACTTAGGGGAGAGTTGGAGTTAAGGTGAGGGATGAGGGAGTTACCAACACGATCGTCGCAGGGTAGAGTAGCGTATTAGCAACAGAGGGTAGTGAATAGTATTAGCATAATAGGTGATTGTTTATGGGTGGGTGTAATTAAAATATACAAACGGTGGAAAAAAGACCAAACTTTCTTCCTCTCAAGCGGTACATCTCACTTTTATCCGCCGCTGTTTCTCTCGCCTTGCTTTATAATACTAAGATCGTAATCATTACTACGATTATGCAACTCTGCACTCTTTACTTTTAATATGTAAGCTCTCTCCTTGCGATGGAGTCTCAACTTTTTTAATATCTTTACTTCCCGTGTACTGTCGGTTTACTCTTTTCCTGATATCATTTTTCCTCTCTTCGATTTCTCTACTACTAGGTTTCATCCGTTTGAATTGTCTCCTAAACCTTTCGCTTGCTTAATTCTTATTTTCCCTCTCGGATCAAAGTATACCCACCCACCTCATATCACGCATAACTCCTAATCTCTCCTATACACTTCCTTAATCTTTTTTATCATTTTCTTTTACACTTCCCTCTTTCCCCCGTCCTTTTCTCCTGACGCACAACTCGATAACCGTGCCTATTTGCTGCACTTTAACCTAACAGACTTACTACAATAATTCGTATACTCCACTTGTTATTCTCATATAATCCTTTCTAGTTCACTTGCTCCTATCTCGCATACATCTCATCACACTACTATCTTACCCACCTATTAAATATTATACCCCTTCTATCATTTTGCTTTCCGTCCACTTCCTTATCATAAATTCAACTTCCACTACTACTATATTCACACTTATCTATCTGTCACCCCAGACACAGTCTTATATAAGCGCAATATTGACTAATCTCATTTTCATTGCGCTATTGGAATTTTTCTGATATACAAGAAGGAAATATATCATCCGTCTCCCTAACATAAACTTTATGCTATAACACTCATCCTCTCTTATACTAACTAATAAACTAATTTAATCTTATCCCCTTTCTTTCACCCATTCCTTCACCTGTCTTAATCTCCCTTACTATATATCTTTACCCAGTTTATTTATACTACTCTATTCTGACCCTCGACTTTCTTCTCTCTCTTACTCTTTATAAATGCTTAAAACGCTCTCGTTTCTCTCATCTTCTCATCTCTCTCTCTATAGTAATCTCATCTCTCTCTACTTCTCTCTCTCTCCCTCTTCTGACAATCTCTCTCTCTCCCTCTCTACTCTCCAACCATTCACCTATTCCCTCTACCTTAATCTCCTCCCTTACTCTCTCCCCACTCTTCCCCCAAGTTCATCTCCTTCACGTATAATATATACAAATATCAATACTCCCCTTCCCTTCTACTACTTTACTCTAAGCACTGCTCACCGCCGCTACTCCTTAATTATGTATGGACGTACCTTAAACCATCATGTCCTCTATGTTTCGTGTGCCACTCCTCTTTCTTCTCCCATATAACCTCACCTCCCATAACCAAGATCCCACCATTCACCATCCCAACTACATTTTTAAAAATACTCCTATTTTATAACCACCCATAAGTCACTCCCCTTCCTTCATACTTATAAATTAACCCCATTCACCTATTTCCTCCTCCAATCCCTCTTTACCTCACAACTACTCCTACTCTCTCACCTCCTCCCACTTATATCAATCCTCACCTTTCCTCCAAACCTACCCCTTTCCCTTCCCCTCACCCCTATACCCATCCGAACCCCTAACACCTCCCCTCTCCCTCACACTAACCACCTCTCCATCTCCCCTCTACCTCCACCCAACCTCCACTATAAGAACACTAATCACACCCCGATATCCTACAGCTACAAAAGCATATCCTCAGCAGGACCTTTAGTTATAATATAGTTCAAATGACAATAGAACTCCAAGTCAGTTCAAATGATAACATACTAATTTGAAGTGAGGGAGTAAGGACGCCCATACGTGATTACTGGATCGTAATATCCCGAGACGGACAAACTCAATGCATGTTAATTGCTATATAATGTTGTTTCATGGGGTGTATGTAAGTCAGAAAGTAAAGGTTACTGAGAGGAGGGAAGAGGAGCGAGATGCACTTGAGTAATAAAGAAAGGTGTAAAATTTAGGAATATGTCGACGGAGAGGAACGGACAAGATAAGAAATTAAGAGGCGCGAACTTGCCAATGGCACAAGTATGAGAGCGGAACTCCCTCTGTAATAAATACTTTCGCGTCTTCCTCTGGTCGATAATCGTGAGAGCGGCCCTCGCAGGTTGTACTAGGATAGAGAGGATGGGGAATAAACTAAATGATGACGAAAGATGAAGAGATGAGAATAAGTCTTGTCAATTCCTTTTAGTTTAAGTAGGATGGTAGTGAGGGGAAACAAAGAACTGAGAAAGATAAGATAAGGATAGATAATAGATAGACTAATTATATTAAGTATAGAATAGATAGATAGACAGACAGACAGATCAGAATAGATATAGATAGAGAGGAGAGAAAAACTATGAGAACATACATATCTATAACAGACAAGACGTGAAGACAGAAAAGACAAACATACAGTATCATAATACGGGAACACTATAGCACAGGTTTTTGTTGTTATCTATACTGAGAAGATTTTTAGGTGATATTATTGTAATTTATTTGTATGGTTTTTTTGATAATTCGCTATGAGAGAGGGATATATGTCTTATTCTGACCTGATCTGTGTCTATTTTGAATTTATTGTATTGAGAGTATGATGTATTATCATCGAAGATAGTATTGGAGGGTATTTGTATTTGATTTATATGTATGAGTAAATTTTTGTGTGATGATGAGTTCTCAAGCAATGAGAGAGATAGCAGAGATCAGAACAAGGACATATTAATTAGTATTGTGGGCTTCGTTGAGTGGTTGAGGTGGACTCCGGTGACTCACGATTATGGTTATGCCAGATTAACAGTCTAACGTTCTAGTCTCTGTGAGTGTTTCTGCTGTGTTTCTCTTGCTTTTAACTTATTTAATTGTCCCTCCGTTCTCCTCTTCGCATGTCGTATGCGCATTTTTATTGTGATCTGTGCTTTAGCTTTTGTCAAGTAGAGAACGCATTTCTTGCTTATTTCCTTTGTCTGGGTATCTGTTGTTGGGTGCAGTTATATTTGCGAGTTTCATCTCTCTCTCCTCCTTCCTCGCTTCTCTCTCTTTCATGTTTTCTCCATCTCTCTTAACTTTCTTTCTTTCTTCTTATCCTTCTCTTCTCTTCTCTCTCTCTCATCATCTACTCCTCTCTAACTCTCTCCTGTCTTCTACTTTCTCTCTCCTCTCTCTCTCTCTCTCTCTCTACTTGCTTCTCTTTCTCTCTCTCTCTTGCTCTCTCTTCTCTCCTCATCTCTATCTCTCTCTCTCTCTCTATCTCATCTTAGTCCATTCCATCTCTATCTACTCCATCCTATCTATCATAGCTCCCATACCATCTATCTACCTACTTACATCATCTATACATCTACCTATATTTCTATTCATCTACCTATCTATCTCTCCTCTTTCTCTCTGTGTGTCTCCCTTCCCGTATCTAGAGCTAATAGAGAGAAAGAGAGAGAGAGAGAGAGAGAAGGACAGAGAGGAGAGGAGAGAAGAGAGAGAGGGGGGGAGAGGAGAAAGAGAGAGAGGGAGGGAGAGAGAAAGAGAGAGAGGGAGGGAGAAAGAGAGAGAGATGCCGAGAGTGATAAACATTAAGAAAATTAAGAATTTCAAGTTTTCCTCCGTTTTTTCATTTTATATACTTTCCTACCAAACAGAGCACAGCGCGCCCATAAAAATATATGAAACATATTTCACATGTCTACAGCAAACACTATGTAAAGTATAACACAAGTAAATACCATATTCAGAAAGTAAATATGCACCAATTTATTTTGATGAAGTAAACAAGTTACTCATAATGTTTATGACTTTATAACCTACTTGCTGTTTTTTCTTTGTTTATTACTTTTGTTGCCATCTCCATCATTATTACCATTATCATTTTCTTTTATCATTGTCATCTTTACTACAGTAGTTGTTGTTGCTGTTGGTGTTGTGGTTCCATAATCATTATATTCATTATTATTGTCATAATCATTATTTCTATCATTATTATTTTCTATATTTATCATCATTATTATTATTTATCATTATCATTAGTGGTATGATTAGTATCATTGTTATTATCATAACTATCGTGATCATTCAATAACGATTATCATTATTGCTATCATTGTTGTCAACTTCATTATCATTATCATCATCATCATCCTTGGTCAGTATTATCATAGGGGTCATCCTCCTCCTCATCATCATATCAATATCACCCTTATCAGTTCTGTCCAAAAGCTTTATTAGTCTGTTTGTGCGTGAACTTGTCAAGGTGTGTTTGGCACAACAGACACGAAATGAAATCACTATATGTTATTTTACAAAGTCACCGATAGCTTGTCAGTTACCTGTGATATATTTCTTTTAATCATGTTGATGTTTAGTAAATGAAATTCTTAATGTATATCTAACATGACTCAGTTTCATTAAAAAAAAAAAAAAAAAAAAAAAAAAAAAAAAAATATGTATATATATATATATATTATATAATATATAATATATATATAATATATATAATATATATATATATGTATATATATATATAATTCCATACACAAGAACTTTTACTGTTCTCTCTGTCGTAAAATATTTCTAAAAACTAATGAGTAATAGTGAAACAGTTATCTCTAAAATAAAAGAATTTTTGGCACCAAAGTACTATTCGAGAAAGCTAAACAAAAACACTGACGTTAAAAAGATAAAAATTAATAATAATAATAATAATGAAAAAGGTTATCTCTACATGAAATCTTTTGCTCCAAAACCCTACAAATTGAACAGTATAAGATCTAAAGACAAAAATATATACGGTTGTTTCCTTGAATTCGACAAAATCCTCAACGTAGAACACTGACGTAAAAGATAAAAATAATGATGATAATGATAATGAACACGAGACCTTTCGCTCCAAAACCCGATGTAGAACGGGTGAAAAAAAAAATATATATATACACTTGTCTTTCCATAAGGTCTTTTACTGCTCTCTCCATGAATTCGAAACGAAGAAACAATGACGTAAAATATGAAAATAATTATGATAATGATAATGAACACGAGGACTTTTCGCTCCCAAAACACCCGACCGATGAACAAGGCCGAAAATATGCATAAAAAGACAAAAAAAAATTACAATAATATAACAAGTTGTCTTTCACATAAGTTCTTTATTGCTCTCTCCTATGCAGAATTCGAAAACGAAAGAACAAAACTAAAAAGATAAAAAATGATGATAAATGATAAATAGAACACGAGACCTTTCTCTCTAAAGACCCGAGCGATGAACAAGCGTAAAATATCTAAAGACAAAAAAAAATACACATAATATCAGTTGTCTTATCCATAAGTTCTTTTTACTGCTCTCTCCAATGATTCGAAAACGAAGAACACTGACCGCCCTAAAGATAACAATAATTACGATAATGATAATGAACACGAGACCTTTCGCTCCAAAACCCGACGAAGAACAAGCGTAAAATAGTTCTTAAATGACAAAAAAAAAACATACACAAGTTGTATCTTTCACATGGCACTCCATCCTCAAACGATAGAACACTGACGTTATAAAAAATAAAAAAATAATGATGATAAATGATAAAGGAACACGAGAGACCTTTTCGTCTGCCAAAACCCGACGAAAGAACAAGCGTAAAATAACATACAAAAACAAAGTACATATACACAGTTTCTTTCCATAATCCCTTTACCCCAATCCCTCCTTGAATTCGAAAAATCCTCAAGTAGAACAATGAAGTAAAAAATAAAAAATGATGGATGATAATGAATAATGAACACGGAGAACCTTTCTCTCCAACCCGCGACGAAGAACAAGCGTTAAAAATATTCTAAAGACAATAAAAAAACCCAAAATACATACACAACAGTTGTCTTCCATAAGGCTCCACTTTTTACTGCTCCCTACCTTGAATTCGAACGAAAATCAATAACTCAAAACGCAGGAACACGGACGATAAAAGATAAAAAATGATGATAATATATATATGAACACGAGTACACTAATCGCTCCAAAAACCCGAAATCGAAGAACGAAAAGAAAGGAGGTCTAAGAGCAAAAAAAAAAAATATATATATATATTATATATATACATCGTCTTTCCATGAAAGGTCTTTTATATGCTCTCTCCAATGAATTCGAAAACGATAGAACAAAGACGTAAAATATGAAATAAATTCATGAATAATGATAGTGAAACACGAAGACCTTGTCTTCGCCCAAAACCAACGAATGAAACAAGAACGTAAGAATATCTAAAGACAAAAAAAGTAGAGAATAAATAACATAGCACACATTGTTCTTTCCATTAAAGTACCCTTTACCTCTCCCTCCTTGAATTCGACCAATAAATTCCTCAAAACGGCAGGAACACTGACGTATTTAGAAAAATAAAAAAATAATGATGATAATTGATAATGAACACGAGACCTAATTCTCTCCAAAAAACTGAACGAAGAACAGGCGTCAAAAATACAAAAATAAAAAAAAAAATAAAACAATTACACATTGTGTATCGATAATTCCATAAAGTTCTTTATTGCTCTTC
>NW_020869654.1:378602-390517 GCF_003789085.1 Penaeus vannamei | reverse complement strand
TTACACTTTACACACACACTCCACACTCACACTCACACACACACACACAACACGCACACACACACACACAAGACACACACACACATGCACACACAGCACACACACACACTAGCAGGCACAACACACTACACAAGCTCGGGGCAGGGCAGACTACAACACAGACGCTCTAACTGCGTGTCACTGCCAAGTGCTTCAGGCGCGGTATTTTCCACACACGGCCACTACGGCACACGCACCGGGCACACGTGGAGTACGAGGGCGCGCGCGGAGGGAACAACTAGCGGACACACACACACACACACACACACACAACAGCACACACCACTGCACACACACACACACACACACACACACACACACACACACACACACACACACACACTCAGCACACACACACACTCACACACACACACACACACACAACACACACCACACACACTCAACACACTCACACACACATCACACCACACACACACACACACACACACACACACACACACTCACTCACTCACTCACTCACACACACCACACACACACACACACACACAACACACACACTCACACTCACTCACACACACACACACACACACACACTCACACTCACACTCACACTCACACACAACACTACACACACACACACACACATACACATACACATACACACTCATACACATAAACACACACACACAACACACACACACACACACTCACATTCACACACACTGACACTCACACTCACACACGCACACCACACGCACACGCACACGCACACGCACGCACACGCACACACACACACACACACACACACACACACACACACACACACACACACACACACACACACCACACACACACACACACACACACACATACACACACGCACGCGTGTGTATGGATGGATGGATAATGAATGGATGTATACATGTGTTCATTTATGTATGTATGCATGTATGCGTGTATGTATGTATATATCTACTAATAAGTAAAGACAAACATGACAAAAGAGCTTTTTGGACAAATGTTTTGACTAAATCAAGCGGTGACGACCAGGAGTAAAAGTATATAAAACAATGAAAAAAAAAAAATGAAATATGAAAAGGGCCAAAAGGAGATGATAACAACAATAATGCTTCAAGTGTTCAGAAAAGGAAAATATAATCAATTACATTCCTCGAGCTGCCATTTGAGACAGAAGCCAAAGATGAGTCATACGTAAAGTCACATGCAATTTTGAATTTAAAAGGGCAATTTAAAAAATAAATAAATTCCAGATTACAGAAGACCAAAAAAGACACTTTAGATACACTAATACTACTTCTTGAAGGATGTATTTCTCAAACGGATTTATAGAATCATAGTTATTTCAGAGAAATTAAGAAATTAAGAATCTGAAGAGCACGTTGGTTATATTAGGATAATAAGAACGACAACCAGGCAATGGAAGAAAAGGCAGCGTACTATCAATTTGAAGTCTATTAAAACAGCGGCATGACAGATGGCGCCACAGATTGTGGACGTAAAACAACATCGCTCTTATCATGATAAAACCCATATCAAACAACGCTAAAAAATAATATCTGAGGAAACCTACAAAGAAAAGTCAAGCGATTGTGTACGACGCGGATGACGAAAAGATGGATGTGTAAAACGAGCCCTTGTGTGGGTTTTAAACTTTGTGTGAGCAAAATAATCTATATGCCCAAATTTTTATAAATCATAAATAATGGAGTTCATCATATGTATCAGAAGATTGTTAAGTGGAAAGGTTCATAATTTACAGTTTTAGAAGATGCAACTTTCGAAAGATGCAACTTTCGAAAGATGTACGAGAGAGACGCTTGTTTTGGTCTTCTTTCTCCATATTTTTGATCGAGTGGATTATTATTTTTTTGACCTAAAATCTTGTGTCCTATTTGGGATTTGGTATGTATAATTTCAGTTAATGAAAACTAGAGAGTGGTGGAACTATTTCTACTATATCATTTACGTCATTTATCTGAAATTACAATGATATTGGTGGAAGAAGAGAGGAGGCTGAACAAATAAACACCATGCCAGTCATATGCGAATCAACGCTTGGATCGCCGATTGTGTCTGAGCGGTTCTCCAATAGAATTAACAGGTCTTGCAGAGATGAATATGATGCCCATTTGTGAATGGTTGGGTTTGGACATTTCTCTCACAGGTGTGTATGAAGTATTTAACCCAGAATTTTTTCCACACCTTGTATTCTACATTTCTACTTAGCGTTGGCATTACAAATACACTTTAATCATAACTTATATGGTTTCTAATTACGGTGTATAGCGCTTATGATAAATGCATTCAAGAACAGTATAATTCTCTATCTCTTCAATACACAGTACTATAGGCCTACAAAGTCTGCAAGTGGACTACTTCAGCTATGTTCTTCACAGTAAGGATAATAAAGATATGGTACAATATGGTATTGGTTATGTAATACACATTCTAAGTGGTGTAGAGACTTCAGTAGAATTAAAGTTTTACATAGATTTAGTTTCAGTTCCATTTGTTACAATGGATATTCTTTGCTGTGACATACTGTCTTTAATTTTGCTTCTAAATCTCCCCCTGTGTGCAAGGAATGTAGCGCGCAGGATCAAACGCAGGTCAGCAAGATTGCAAGACCACCACGTTATCGCTGCACTGCACAGCACACAGCAATGCCATAGAAAGCCACTGGCAACATACGGATGCATCTCTGGCTCTCTAGTTTCTCGAAATTCAGCCGTAAAAGGAGGGAGATTCCGTTTAATTCGGTTTATACATCCGGCTTTGCTGTACCTTCGTCCCGGCCTTTCATCTAGTCTCAGGTACGTAAATAAAATGAATTCGTGCGTAAATTGTACTATTCAAGAAATAAAGGGAAAAAAAACTCCATACACTGGATTTCAAACGGGAGTATGGAACCCACCGGCTTTTGTCTATCTTTTAATAGCATCTATTGCATAACATATACCTCTTAACAGTTTTTTCCTTTCGTGTGCTGTGCAATATCCACGGTGTTCTGTGACATCTGGTTCGTAGGCCTGTGGTTACATATATATTTTCCCCCATTTATATGTGCGTGTGTGTCTGACGCTTCTACGTGTGCAATATGCCACAGACGGAAAAATAAGGTGAGAATTTATGTTTTTTTTTCTCTCTCTTTTTTAGTTATTTTGATTTTTGCTGCATAGCGTTTTTTTCTTCTTTTTGTTGAAGTTGCAATCCATTTCCGATATTCATCTTTTTCTTAATCATAAATGCTAATTTTCTAGCACTCATCGTCTCTAAATTAAACAATTTTGCTTCTTTGCTTGCAGGACAAATGTTTTATTTACCTACAAAATGCCAGCACTTATTTTTGTTGTTCTTTTCAGTTCCCCTTTCGTTTTATCTCCCTTTCTCATAAAGAAGAAAGAGACAGAGATGGAAGATACAGAGACAGATGTCTGGACTATCTCGCCTAACTCCTTCATCCTTCCTCATAGACCAAGAATGGCAAGATCTTGGAATAAGAAGCAAACGATGAAAGGCAAGAAATATATTCCATGGCGGTCGTCACAGGCATCAGAAAAAAAAACAAATCGATGTATTGCTGAAGAGAAAAATAAAGAAGGCACACCACATAACGAAAGAAAGACAAATGGGGAAAATCTTCGCTCTTAGAGCTTCTTCGCTTCGAGCAAGTCGAGAATCCTGTAGCCTTCCCGCTCGCCCGTGGCTATGGCGCCGTCGGTCGTCCCGAAGCGCGCGTTGTGGGTGTGCTCGCCCGCCCACGCCAGCACCTGCGGGTCGAGGCGCAGATCTGTTATATGTGTATGAATACACACACACACACACACACATATACACATACATATATGTGTGTGTGTGTGTGTGAAGGTATGTATGTATATGTGCATTTATGTATATGTATTTTATATATATATACGAATGTATGTGTGTGTGTGTGTGTATAAATGTGTGTATATACGTATGTATGAATGTGCCTGTAACTGTGCTTATCCATGTACGTTGCGTGTGTATGTGCGTGTAGGCGTACGTGTACATGTACTCGTATGTTTAGATACACGCGTACGTATAAATGTACGTGCGCATGTATCTGTGTGTTCATCAAATCCAGATAGGATTCCATTCTACGCGCAGTGGCTTTCGCGCCTCGTCTCGCGGCTGCACAAAACACGTGAGCATCGAGAATGGCGCGTTTATTGCTGGCAAATGCATCCCAGAAAGAATGCGTGACTCAAAGGGAAACGAAGGCGGCGGCAGAAGAATCCCCGCGCCATTGCTGATGCTCATTTGTTTGGCATAAACGCGGGGTAAAGTGTGAGGACGTTTGTATGAAGGATCGAATCCGACCGTAGATTACAGGAACAACTAGGTATGGATTCCTTTCCATACAGCATGCTTGTATCCGTGAATAATAGGGTGATTTTTAATTTTTTGTTCTATCAGATTTACATATCTATATGATGATGATGAAGCACCCATATGATTACATTTAAAAAGATCTAATTCAATCGATCACCAAGTTGGACAAACAAGAAAATATACTAAGAGACCTGGATATTAAATACATTAAATAAATGTATAGGTCAATAAATTTAAACACTCATCCTTTCTCTCTCTCTATCTACCCATCGATCTGTCTATCTATCGATCTATCTATTGGTTGATCTATCTATCTATCCGTATCTCACACACATACATACACACCACCCCCCCAAGCACACACAATTCAATCTCCTAGAACTCTCGTCCCGTCCTATTAGCCCCAGAAGGAACACGTACCTCAGCGCCGTTGGAATTGGCGATCGGGATGGCCAGCAGGTCGTGACTCTCCATGCCCTGTTGCTCGCCCCAGAAGGTGATGTAGGTCTCGTAGGCTCCGCGCGTCCATGGGTTGTTGTACCACGTTGTTCTGTATATATGTGTATATATATGTGCGTATATAAGATATGCACACACACACACACACACACACACACACACACACACACACACACACACACACACACACACACATATATATATATATATATATATATATATATATATATATATATATATATATATATATATAAAGTAAGGATTCAACTTAGAATTTAATTGAACTAGTAAAGAAAACCTTTTTATCTTCTATTGCTTATTGTTCAGATTTACACTGTGATATGCCAATTGTTTATTATTTGTGTATAGAATAAAAAGGAATTAGTTGAAAATCATTCTATGCCTGGTGTATCTTTGTCACACAACAAAGGAAAAAAGTTGAATCCACCCCATAAGCCTTATAAATTTATTGTACTATATACTACTCATATGAAAATTAGGTAAGTAAAAAAAAGACATTTTGGGGATTACTTAAAATCCAAAACTCCGGGTGGTGGTGGCAGTACAAGAGAGGGAGAGTAGGAGATAGCGAGAAGGGAGGGAGGGACCTTGCATCGCGGACCATTGCAATTGTCTCCCTAAGCATGTTCCTCTGTCTATCCTTGGACAGTGAATTATTGAAGAAATAAATAGAAATTGAAAATTCATGAAAATATTTGGAATAACAGACATTGCAATCTGATATATTTTGATCATATCTTACGGCCCTTGCTATCACACAACCCCCCCCCCCCCCTGTTTACTCTTCTGTCTTTCAGAGAACGCAGCACCAGCCCATCGGGGACGACGCTTAATAGCATATGCCGAGCGATCTGAGGAACAAGGATTACCTTCACAACGTTTCCAACACTAGGGACTCCAGACCCAGTCTTGAAAGCTACAACACATTTGATCTCGGGTCACGAGCTGACCTGGACAGCTCCCTCTGGGAGTCTCTCATCCTGCTCTGCGCGCCTCTTGGGCTCCCCATGCCCACAACTGCACCGCACGAGACACAGCCCACACCACGCTACCTTCCACTTCTATCAATAAATGGCCAATGCAGAATTGTGTCTCCATAACCCACCAAAGCCAAGGGAAAACAAAACCCTGACAGAAAGAAATAAAGAGAAAGAGATAGATATATATAGAGAGAGAGTGAAAAAAAGAGAATTAAGAGAGAAAGATAGATAAATAGAGAGAGAATGAGTAACAGTGAGAGAGAGAGAATGAGTAACACTGAGTGAGAGATAGATAGAAAGAGAAAATGAGTAACAGTTAGATAAAGAGAGTTAAAAGAGTGAGGGAGAGAAAGAGGGGGGCGGATGGGAGAGAGAGTTATGTGAACGTATCGATGTATCGATTTCTTGATTTTATTTGACACCGATACCAATACAAAGTATCGATCGATAAGTATCGCCGATATACATATATATATATATATATATATATATATATATATATATATATATATTATATATATATATATATATATATATAGCGTGTGTGCATAAGTTATTGTAAACATAAAATCCGTCCTTTTATCTCACCTGTGGAAGAAAATGGGTTTTGGGACCTCTGTGCGCGTGATCTCCTGAGGAAGTACATCATGTGTTCTAGAACCGTCTCTTCGGGCAGGTTTTCCATCGTGACGGCGTCTTTTCCCACGAGGAACACCTGTAGGACGTTGGGCGCTCGGTGTGGGCTCTCTATGTTCACGATGTGTAGAGCCACAGCTGCGAGGCCACAGGCAAGGATATACATTTATTTTGTTGACCTTCTACGTAGATTTACCGAAGAGCGACGCGACATTGACTGTACAATTATCATCGTTTACAAAATAAGTGTTTCTGTCTCTCTCTCTTATATATATATATATATATATATATATATATATATATATATATATATATATATATATATATATATATATATATAATATATACAGTGCCAAGAGAAGTAGGATGCCGCTCAATCTTAGATTTTCGTCAAACGTTTACTCATTTAGAAAAAGAGGAAAACCATCTAACAATGGAGAATAACATCATCATAATAATAAAAAGGGGCCTACCGACCCTTAAGCACACTCGAAAGGGTACACAACAGGACCGACTCACCCTGTCCTGAGGAATGTCCCTGGAGGTCCAGATGATGTCGAGGCTGAGAGGTTTGTCGCCCACCACGGGGTCTCCCAACCGAGCTGGACCTTGTCGGCGATGCCCAAGTCAGCGTACTGTGGGAGATATGAGGATGATGAGGATGCTTGAGTGAGATAAAGAGGGTGAGTGAAGGTGAGGATATGTACAATGTCATCATAAGACACTTATGCTGTCATGTTAAAGGGTTTTTATGATAATTTTAACCCCCTTTCTCTCTCACACTCTCTTCTCGGTGCCTTCGTTCCTCATTCACCTTTTCTATCTTTCCTTCCTTCTCTTTTTCCCCTTTTCCTCCCCTTCCCCCCTCTCGCTTCCTCCCTTCTCCCTCCCCTCTCGCTTCCTCCCTTCTCTCTCTATCCCCCCTCACTTCTCCTTCCCCCACTCACTCCTAGATATTTAGTAAAGGACTTTGGCAGCGGCGGCTCGAAGATCTTGGTGTGTCTCTCCTTTAGGTGGCCGAAGGAGAAGGTGACGACGGCGTGGGCGGCGAGGTAGGAGTCGCCCTTCCTCGTCACCACAAGGACCCGGTCGTCCTTCTCGTCCCACAGGATCCGGCACACTGGGCTGCTGAGCTTGACGTTGGTGGCTGGGAGGCTAGCCTGGGGAGGCGCGGGGAGACGGAAGGCGCAGTGGTGAGCAGAGACAGGACTCGTAAGGAGCGAACACGGTGCGTTGAAAGTAAACAGAAAGTTGACAGCCAACACGGTCAGTCAATATCAAACGCGATTGGTAATTCGTAAAGCATAGTTAGCAAGGAAACAGTACGTACGACTGACAAAAAGAAGCGAATTGTGTTCAACAGCAGAACAGCGTTAATGAATAACTGAAAGTGACTAAAGTTTAGAGGCAATACACAAACTACACTTAACCAAACGCGATTTCCAGCAGTAAGGTGAATATTTCATAAACAATAAAAAAACAACACACACTACACTATACACAATAAAAACACTATATCCCACCCAACAATTACATTATAATAATGGACGATCGCATCGAAGCCATTCTTCCACTGGTGATTGGGACCGAACTCCGGGTACCTGTCACGCACACGGGATCCGATGTGGAGCCAGTCCTCGGTCCCCTCCTCGCCGTTCGCCGTCTAGGGGAGGGAGCATTGGCCAAGGCGCAGGGTATATATATATATATATATATATATATATATATATATATATATATATATATATATATATATGTATATATATATATATATTATATATATATATATATATATATATATATATATATATATATATATATATATATGAAAATGAAACTAGCCACAATGAGAATTGAGAATAAGCTCTTCTCGAGTTCCTCATCAGACAAAAAACCGAAATGTGTGTGTGTGCGTACATATATACACATGTTTGTACTCCATTCCGTATATACATCACACAAAATCATTATACACCATATAAACACCTCATATCTCCCCCCGCCTCATGCTCATATACAGAACCAACTTCCATCCTTCACTCCGCAGCCGGGCCACTCCGGAGGAAGGCCCGGGCGAAGCAGGACCGCAAATCTAACTGAACTGAACTTCGCTCCGCCAACGCAGAAGGGAGCCTCAGTACCTGTTCCATGTGATGGAGTAAGCCTCTCCTGAGGCCAGCGTTCTTCATCGGCTCATACTTCTGGTGAAATCTTTAAAAATAGTTAATGTCTGGGTTTCAAAGACGTCTGAGTATGAGTACCAGTAATATATATATATATATTATATATATATTATATATATATATATATTATATATATATATATATATATATATATATATATATATATATATATATATATATATATATATATATATATATATATATATATATATATATATTATATATTCCATTTTCAAAAATATTTTTTTTCAATTTTACATTATCTACTTTATTTTGATTATGCTTAGTATTCAGTATTGTTTTTCTGCTACAGAAAATGAACGTGTAGATTGAGGAAAAATTATATATTAATTACGAAAAATCTGCAGGTATATTATCTATCTTACGCTGTTCTTGATTATTATCATGAATTCATTAGATTTTACTTCTCATGCAAAATAACGCATTACTTTTCTAAAAGATACTGATCCAAAAATAGCAACATTTATGCAGAGAAATGAAATAACAAATGAAAAAATAAAAATAACACTAATTCCTAAGCTTACCTGTTCAGATAACACAGGCCGTAAGGGAGGTCATAGTAGGGCAGGAGGCCATGCTCTGACCTCTCGCAGATGTCCCTCATTTCCTCTAAAACGTCGCCGTAGGATTCGTTGACCGGAGCGCCATCCTGGGTCACTATGCGCCACTCTGGAGGTTCGAGATGGCGTCACTACGTCTTGGTTTCGTTTGGGATTCAAAGCGGGGGTAAAAAGTGCTTTGCCTTGATCGTTAGGTTATATTAGGTGATGCAATAGTGACACCTCTCTAATGGCTTTTATTTTTTCAACTTTTATATCTTTGGATTTTTTATTTTATTATTTCCTGTATATTGTTTGACTCAGCATTGGTTTGCACTTGATTTTCTAATCATATCTTCTTCAGCTCTCATTCTTAGCGATCTTTTATAAATCTAGACAAAGCAAAATTTCAAATAAACCACATTCAGTATGTGAATCTACATACTAAAAAAGGAGAAAAAGATATAGGGCCGTACCATAAAGGTTTCGGGAAAGGGCAGGCGATCGCCTGGCGAAGCATCGTCCGGCGATCGCCTGCCCTTTCCGAGCTTACCACGAAACAACACTTTCGTCAGGCGATCCTTCGCCCGTGTTTCCGCTAGATAGAACATCGCTAACTTTGAACGGCGCGGGAAATTTGAATTATTTTACCTTGACGCACACATCACCATAATCAGAAATAAAGAAAGCCTGTCCACAAGATACTGAGGGAACCTATCTAAAGGCAAAAAATCGCAAATTAAAATATCCTGTGCAACTGAACAATATGACAGACATAAAATGGATTTAGAAATAAATAAATTAAAGTAAACTGAAACAGAAAAGCTACCGACTGTTTTTTTATGCATTGCGATATAATGTCCCATTCTAGCTACACTAGGTGTTAGCTACTCGTGATGATTTCTGGATGAATATTTGAAATCTTATTTGATATAAAACATAATTAATATGACATATATACCTTCAAGTTCTATATAGGATTACACCATTATATATTCACTTCTTTGAAAAGGCAATAGCAGGGTCATCCATGTTCTTTAGACATACTTCAGTTAGGTGGAAATGTAAATTGCCATAAAACGGAATTTTGTTAGTGATAAAGGAAACAGTATTATTTCATTGTTTATTGCTCTGAAGTTGCTGTGGGTTTTGTCAGCAATTGTCAGCTGCCACTTATCAAGAGCTGCACATAGGGTGGTACTAGTGATCCTGAAGAGAAACGCTACATATTGTTATTCACAAGCAAAACTGTATTCAAGTAATTATGAACTTTTGTATCAAAATAATATCATATTATTCTCCAAAAAATATAGGTAGCCTAGATTACCTGGAAAGGGGATGAAATGCATTTTTGCAAAATTATTGGGTATTCATTATATATATACTAATTAGGACGATAAATTTCGTTCATATCAAGTAAATAACAAATCTTTGTGAATTCTATTGATCCATTAAAACCGTCCTCGACAGTCATGTGTTGTCAAGCGATCGCAAATCTTCAATACATGAGTTGCAAGACAGCAAGCCTAATAGACAGTGAGAAGTTTGTTGGCCTTTGCCGGAGGCGCGGAGGCCTGGAGTCGCTTATGCGAGTTTGGTGGCACAAGTGATATCTTAACTAAGGAGCAGAATTATTCATTCTAAATGGGGAAAACATGTTTCGTCACTTTCAAAAATCTTTCCTGATATGAAAACTATAGCTGTCAATATTCATTTGACCTAATATATGTGTTTATTTTGGCGAGGAGAGACAGCGTTCTTGACACCTCACCCGTCCAGAAATCAGCAAAGTATGGGTAAATACTTCTAAATATGGAATACTTATAAGATCATTTATGACTTTATGATTATTTGCGATCCAAAACATACATATGCAGTTTTCTTGGGTTTTCAAGTTAATAATAATGCATTTAGTTTTAGTTCTACTGAGAGATACTTACGGAAGTGGCGATGAAAGAGAAGGGTATAGCTGGCTTTCATAGTCGGGCGATGTTCCAATACTTTGTCTTCCGCGAACGCCTGGCGAAGCTGAAAGTGGTGTTTTGTGGTACGAAAATTCGACCCTTTAGCGGCTGGCAACGCCAGGCGAAGGTAAAATAGGGGTCTTATGGTACCGACTACGGGAACGCCTGGCGAAGAGTCGGGCATTGCCTGACTCTTGTATTTTATAGTACGGCCCTAAGAGAAAACAAAACTATACAAAAGTCGCAATCGCCTATACAAAATGACTCAGAAAAAGCAAAAACAAAAACAAAAGGAAAACAGACGAACCAAAGTGGTCGTCCGGCAGAAGAGGATCCGCGGCCCCGATCTCCCGTGCGATGCGGTACACAGGGTTCCGCCAGCCTCCGTGAATCCACTCGGCGCCCTCCTCGACCCTGATGGAGCCTTGATTGCATGAGGAGGGGGGAAGAGAGGCTTATGAGCGGGTGGAGGGCGTAGTGGCGGGGCGGGTGGAAGAAGGTGGATCTGATGTATTTCTAACAAAGATATATTCGAAACTGGTAAAATACAGCTCTTGTATTGTGAAGATATTCATTCTCATTCAAACCTTTCTACACACACACACACACACACACACACACACACACACACCACACACACACACACACACACACACACACATATATATATATATATATTATATATATATATATATATATATATATGTATATATGTGTGTGTGTCTGTGTGTGTGT
>NW_020869654.1:368602-371102 GCF_003789085.1 Penaeus vannamei | reverse complement strand
TGTGTGTGTGTGTGGCGTCCATGGAAATGCGAAGTCACTGCTTAGTGACGAGTTATGAGACAGTGCTTAATTCGTTTCGGTTATTCAGAATGTCCTTTATCTTGAGCTAAAACCTGATCATATTTTTTTCTGTTATTATTCCGTAAGTCTTGGCGTTTTTAGATGGCGCACCCTCATTCGATCAGTTGAGCGAGAAATACAAGTTCGCTTGTTTCAACTCAAGCAATTATAAGTTAGGTGGTTCCAAAGAGAGTGAATAGCAAAAGCCAAAGAACCGACTCTCATTACAGGAGCTGTATATATGATATTTTGAAGAAAAAATTCGTTTGGATTGATGTCAGTTAATCTTGCTCTTTCGTTTTATTTGTTGTTTATGCAGTTTTTATTTGTATTTTCCTTCTTATTATCAATACACGCTTGTTTACATTGTATGCATATGTGTAGAAAAATTTACAGTATTGTCTTTTATCACAAAACAAAATCAAAGTTTTTATATGTAATTTTCATTGTGAACTAACATATCAGATCTAGGCACGAATTCAATAAACAGACAATTATAATTATTTTACAATATTAAATGAACGCAAAACCGTGGTCGGGTTAACCAGACCTCAACAATGTGTGTATGTATTGTGTGTGAAAGAACTGCAATTATACAGTTTTGAGCGCTTTAGTTAGAATCTTTTGTTTTATATTTCATATACATTTTGAACCCCTTCTCACACAAAACGCCATGTCATGTAGTTGATAACTAAGACACACACTCACATATATATAATTATTTATTTTATTTTTTCATAGATCATGGGGGTTTCAGTGAATCGACTAATTGGGGTTGCTTATTAATTTTGGAGATACTTTTACTAAAATTGGTAATAACTGTAGAAAGGGAAGACAAACAGTAATGCTTATAATAGGAAATATGTATTGTTATTCCAACGGTGTCTAATCCCTGAGCCAGAGGTGACGTGTTCACATGTAACGTCTCGATTTCTATCAGCTGGTTGAAGGTTGCTTCATTAGCCGTTTCGGAAACACTTGACAATCTTCAGCCAAACATTTTTCGTCGGGTTTGAGCCATATCCCTCGCTTGGCCATCGAAGGACTTCCACGTGGTGTTAGGCAGGGAACTACTTCGGAACTGCCCTAGACGTGTGTATAGGGCAGTTATCCTCATTGTTTCTGGGAAGGGCCAAGGCATAACAGTGTACTGACGGGAGGATTTTTTTCTAACAATTCGATATATTTGTCTAAGAGGCATTTTCCCCGTTTCGCCAACATCATGTAGGGAGATCCACCCTCCACATATCGCAGGTCACGCGGCCGCGCCTCGCCGTTTTATAGATAATTTGTCTGTCATATGTGAAATGTAAGTAATGATATAGAATCTGACCATGAAATATGGCGTGTAGGGCACTGTTCTGTATAAACAAATATCTATATAGTAAATTGAAATAAATTGATTTCTGAAATATTGAAAAGGGCTAATATTTACACCTTTTATTCCCTTCAGCAATGGAGCTTTCCGTGTATTTCCGGTGTATTTTGGTCGTTTGAGTGCCCTCCTCTTCCCACCCTATCTGCTTGTACACCATCGTCCGGGAGATGCCCAGCTCTCCGAATATATCACCGTTGGAGAAGTTAGTTTCCCTCGCCCCATTGTCAAAAGTCAAAGCTGGTCCCATATTCATCTGGACGTAAGGGACATGTTTTGTAGAGAAACATGCTTACTAAGCCGCGGGATGATGCGGTAGGGTGACCTTTCTGCCCCGACTTTGACCCTAGCATGCTGACGCAGCATAACAGTGCTCTTTCACAGTGGCAGCCGGGCGCGAACCCAGGACCATGCGATTGCAAAGCCAATGCTCTACCATTAAGCTATGCCACCCCATTGTAGCAGCCTATTTCAGATTACAGCTTGCTTTGGGTCCATCCTGAAAACGGTGTCAGCTTGGCAGCCTCGTTTTGACCTCGGATTTCTCATGTTATTATGACGTCTAAAACCATCGGACATGTATTTCTTCAGCGAAGTGGATATTCAGGAATGGATGAATATTCATTGGCATAAAACAGATGAAATATACGACAGCGTTATTTTCTACATTGTTCCGGGAAATTATTACTTCTAGGATAATGTATAAAGAGAATGAATTTGATGTAAGGATTTGATATGCTAATATCATCTACACCTACGCATATATTGCATTACATTGCACTGGCAAATAGAAATAAAATGGATTGATGGCAACAACAACTGACAACGAGAAATTTTCATTTCATTAGAATGAACAAGATATACAACAAGTATTGGGAGTTGGTTTCAAGATTTTTGCTATTCACCCTCCTTGGAACCACACAGCTAATAGTTGCTTGAGTTGAAACAAGCAAACATGCATTTTCTCGCTCATCTCTTCGAATGTAGACGCAACTCCTCAAAGAAACGCCAGGATTCAGTGCATAATAATAGCTGATTATACATTCTTTCGTAACTCATTACCAA
>NW_020869654.1:351102-356102 GCF_003789085.1 Penaeus vannamei | reverse complement strand
TGATTCCTGTGAACTCTATGTTCGGTAAGTTTTACAAGGTCTCTTACTACATACGACACTGGGCCAACTTTCTTAATTATACGCAACGGACCAATCCACCTGGTGGATAAGCCGCTTTTACTTTGCCCAGGTGGTCTTCTACGTAAAACCAGTGATCCTTCGCGTAGTTCTGGAATGGCTTTTGTTCGTTTGCCTACCCATTCCATGTTCTGCTCCCTTGCCAGCTGCGTTCCCGTGACTGCTGCATCTCGGGCGGCTATAAAGTCAAGCTGGCGTTTACCTAATTCACCATCTCGCGTATGGTGATTAGTGAGGCCTATGGGAAACGCACAATCACGACCGGTAAGAAGATATAAGGGCTGGTTGTTCACCGACTTATGAAAAGCCGCGTTCAGTGCTAACCGAACGTAATCTAGACGCGTAGTAAGTTCCTGCACGTGGTAAAGCACGCCATCTTTGACTTCAAATCGGTCGAGGGACGCAGGTATTTTTACACGTGGCAGTGATTTTCCTTCCACGAATTCTACTATCTCCCTGCACAGTGGATCCTCCAACTGTATCTCTCTGAACTGATCAGGTCTGATAGAAGATAGGCTTATTGCGGCGGCGATCGTCGCGTAGTGTTCGATGTGACGGCGGAAAAAGCCACTCTTGCCGAGAAATCTTCTCACCTCCCTTACGTTCCGTGGCGTTGGCATGTTAACAATAGCTGTTACTTTATCGGGGTCTGCTTTAACGCCATTTTCCGATATAATGAACACGAGTAATTTAAGTTCTTTCATCGCAAACTGACATTTACTTAAAGCGTTTTAAGCAGGGGAGCGCTTGGCAAGAATTCTTGCCAAGCGCTGTACCGTTCCCTGCTTAAAACGCTTTCCAAGGCAGGCAGGCCCTCTTCAGTGATGCCAGACATGTGGAAATGTCTTTTTATAAAGTACAAATCATAACAGTCCTTGATGAGCATAGAAATATCAAAATAATACACGCAATATATATACTTGGGTTCTAAAAGCAATATTCCCACCAACAATCTCGGAAAGAGATAACTTATGCACAAGTCGAGGGTGGAGTTTATTTCACCTGCGGTTGGTAACAGTTTGAGCGCGCAATTCAAAACAACTGACAAGCTAGCGCCACATCAATATGCCAGAGAAGTAAATAAATCTACCCAAACTTCTTAATAAAGCGCTATATTTTCTCCTATATGCATATAAAGTGCCTCTAAAACAATGACACACACTTCCGATTGACAGCCCTTTCATTCGGACGCGTTATAAAAACAAATGAATATCCCTGAATTAAAATATAGGCCTACCCATTCCCATATATCCGATTTTATGAGGTTAAATATAACAAGTCATCGAATATAATATCAACAGAAGAATGTTGCTAGAATTTCTCAGACTTTTTCACTTTAAATATTCTATATTTCATAAAATAGCAGATATATTCTCGATTTAGAAAGACGAGAAGTTTAACAATAAGAGGAAAATTGTTCGTCTTATAATCATTTATTATTCATAAGTAAAACTTTTTATTCCCATAATCTCCATTATCTCCTTTCGTTTTCAGTTAATTTCAATTTCTTTGAATATGATTTTAAGAAAATTACAGAATCAGATACCGTGAAAAAATTATTTATCTGATAAGATATTAAGCGGAGTTCCTGGCCAACGCCCGCATTCGAAGGATCGTGACCAGTACGGTACGCGACCGACGCCGTTGCCATGGTGACGGTACACCGCTTGCCTTAGCAAGCGCAAGTCAAGCCATCTTCGGGGGTCGCTTGAGAAAGCAAGCGAAATGCTTGAGTTAGCAAGAAAAATGCTTCATATTTCAGGCAAGAACTTTCCCTGCTTAAAACGCTTTTAGGTTCATTTTAAATCCCACTTCTTTGATCAATTGCAAAGTTTCGTCCAGGTGTTTCAGGTATTCTTTAAAATCTCGTGAATATACGACCACGTCATCTAGATACGCCACAGTGTGCCTGCCCAGAACTGGTGAAAGTACGAAATTTATCATTCTTTGGTACGTAGCGCCTGCGGTCTTCAGTCCGTATGGCATACGACGGAACTGCCATAGGTCCGAAAATGCCGTCTTTGGTCTATCATCGGGATTCAGCTCAATAGACCAATATGCAGAACGCGCGCCGAGTACCGTGAAATGGCTATTACGCCCGAGTCCGTCAATCGTTTCGTCCATAGGAGTTAGCTGTCGTGAGTGAATTCAGTTGTCTAAAGTCAATATAAAACCTGAAGCTATTATCTTTCTTTCGGACTAAAACAATGGGAGACATCCAAGGTGAAGTAGAGCGTTCAATTACATTACTCTTTAACATCTTTTGACATTATTTTATAACTAATTTAGCTGTCTGAGGTAGTCGCCATTGTCTGGTGATTATCGGCGCGGCGTCATCCGTGGGAATATAATGGTATATCCCTGGAACGACGCCAATGTCACTTTCATCTCCGTCAAAAAGTCCCTCGTGAGACATTAATACGGACCTTAACATCTCTCGTTGTTTCGACGGAAGGTGGTCAAGGGGTAATCGCATAGACGAATCCGATTGCGGACCGTGGTCGGTCACGTCGACGTCAGCGGAAGGTATCTGTTTTGCCTTACACGGTTCAGGCAATTCCTCTACCTTGCTTATAATTTGTCCTACGCGCAATTTTCCATTCTTATCAAACGGGTTCACTACCAGTACGGGGGCGTTTTTACGTTGCGTTCTTACTATAGTTCGAGGAACAAGGGTGTTATTCAAAGAACCTTCTACCAGAAGGTCGCAATCAGTCATAACAAACTTTCCAGTGCGAGGCGGTAAAATCGTTTTTACGTTTTACTCTCGCGTATGACGTCGGGAAACTAAACAAATCGCTGATGCCGATAGTTTGCAAGGTCGGTTTTACGCTGACAAACGCTGCACCGAGCGACGGCTCATCTGTGTAGGTTACGTTCAGGTACTCTTTATCAATTAGCAATCTAGAATGACCAGGTGACTTGCTGTGATGGAACGAGAACTCGAATCGTCTGAGGAAGTCTACCCCTATCAATAGGTCTCCCGGAAAAGGGCACAAATTAGTCACTATAAACCTATGCGTTACTTTTAATCGTGGGGACACGCGGACGTAGATGTTTCGTTCTTCGATAGTGTCCAACAGCGTACCATTAATTCCTACGAGAGACCGTGCTTTCCTCGCTCATCTAAAGAGCGATTTCAAAGCTGAACCTTTAATAAGAGAGGCGGCGCTTCCGGTGTCAATGAAGCATCTTAATTTTTTTTCCACACACAATCGTAGTGACAATCGGCCGTCCTGATGGATAATCTTTTTTGTTTAGACCACTACTTACTCTGAAATTACTCTTTTTAGTTAGTACGCGCTCTTTGTTCTCTCGACGGCGGGTATGCCTCTTCGTCACGTTGGCCAGAGGGGCGCGAGGCATGGCTTTCCTGAAAGGGACACGTGCGGCGTGTATGATCGGGTCTATGACAGCACCAACACACGTTACCTGTAGGTCTCTCTCTACATTCACTAGTCAAATGTCCTTGTGCCCGGTGGTAAAAGCAACACGGGATATTATGCACTGCGACCGATCGAGGAACGCGTCGCGGCGATGGGCAGGGGTTCACGCGTGACACGCTGAGGCATGCGCGACATTCGTGCCGTGAAAAGCTTGTTTGCTTTTGTTACTATTTCATTGGAGTGGTAATTCCTCACAAGCTATCAACAAATCTGCTCTTTCTGCCGGCAGTCCGTTCATAAAAATCCTCCTTATCAGCGCCACAGGGTCACCTACTTCGACGGAATATTCGCGCAATCCAGTGTATACAATCCCTTCCACTTCTAGAAGGAAGTCCTGAGGGGTCTTGCCGGATCTCAAACCCTCACGTTGTAAGTTATTAAAGAAATCATTGCTGTTCGCTGTGCCTTTGAACTTTTGTCTTAACAGCGCTTTGAAACGAGCCCAGCTATTTATCGCTTTGAACGCAGGCGAGTTGATCAAGACGTCAGCGGTTCCCTTACAATAAGTCCGCGCAAGACGCATCCTCTTCTCGTCTACGTCATCGGGAGTCACGGGTTCTATACTTTCCTTCGGCTCGAAATATGGAATGGAGTCACAGTCTATTTTTACTTTAAACGGCATTGGCGCGTGCGCGTTATCCGTCTGTGCAGAAGTCACGTTACTAGTATGCTGGACATTTGCGTTTTCTTTATGATCAGAAGCCGTTCCAGAACTCGCACTGTCATTCATGCATGGTTGATTACCCAAGTATTTGGTCATTACTTCAATCAATCTGTTAACATTCTCACTCTGTCGTGCAACCATTTCTCTCACTTCTTTCATTCCCTCGCACGCTTCATTCCTTCCTTCTCTTGCCTCACTCATTCCTGCAGACGTTACGTTCATTCCTGTGTAAGCATCACTCATAAACTGCCGCAAATCATTCATGCCTGATTTGGTCTCATGCAACCCTGCAACTACGCACTGATACAATTGCGTGGTGGCGTCTTCCGATACTGCGCTTGCTGTGCGCCTTCTAAAACATTCGTGTCACTGTCACTCTCTCTCACATCTTTTACCACTTCATCCGTACACTCTTTCTCACCTTCTGTTACTTTTGACTTGCTTCGTAATTTCTTATCCATTCTCGAATTGAACTGCAATTAACCTGCGACTGCACCAAACCTAAACACTTGCTCTGCTGCTCGTGCAGTTTTACGTGGAAGGGCAGGATGATTAACTAGGGGGTTACTTTACGAGTGAACACTGCACGCACAACGCAAGCAAACAAAAAACACAAAAAATAAGGGAGCATACGCCCTTTCGACGCACAGTTACACGAAATAATATTAGATTTTACATTAAAAAATACATGGATGTGCATGTATGCGACAAAGTATACTAAAGAAGATTACTTGTACAAACGAAAGTCTCTTTACGTGTTTGCGTTTGATGGATACTCATACTTGAACAAGACAGTCATGAAGCAAAACCTA
>NW_020869654.1:328602-343602 GCF_003789085.1 Penaeus vannamei | reverse complement strand
TCAAAAACATTTGGAGTTTACATATCCCATGTCTTTGTATTTATTTTACGTCTTCATTATGCCATGTCTAAGCTGCAACATGAGAATTACAAAACTAAATTCACGTGGAATATATGATATAGGCCTATAAACAATCGCTGTTAATCATCGCCTGTAAAATCTGTCCAATATGCAAATCGTTCAATGTGCTGACATCTAAAGCTACTTAAGTATCTGCTCATGACCACCGTTTTCTATCATCTCCCTCCCACCCTACCATTCCCCCCCGCCCCCCACTGCTCTCAGCTCTCGGCTAGTGACGTCATAGGCCTTGTTCACCACCTGGCGATCGAGCTTCTTGAGCACGAGGGTCAGTTTGGCCTTCATCTCCACCGGAAGGATGGGGGTGAAGCCATGCTGATCCAAGGTCTGAAGGACGTCCTTGGAAAAGAGCCTTTCGGCCTGGGCATCGTCCTCGATGAGGACCAAGTAGCCATCATGGATGGTGAAATACCTCAGTACTCGGACCTCGGCATTGAAGAGGGCACTCGCGAGGAGCTCACGTATCCTCGGGGATGGACCACCGAGGGTTTTAATCTTAATCTTGGCCATTATAAAGGGAGCATAGGTGAGGTGATATGAGGTGGGATGAGGGTGAGGGTGAAATGGCAGGGGTGACTGTGAGGTGACGTAGAAGGGTAGAAAGGTCGGAAAAGAGGAGCTTACACTCGACCCCCGCAGAGACAGACTGGTTGAGTTCTCCAGTGTCTTAGGGGCTCGGAGCTCTGTGTTGGGCCGCCTCCTTATTGCCAATCCTTGCTACAAAGGGGAAACAGGTGGGCAGCGCGTCACCCAGACGAATGCAAAAGCCCTCGAGGGACTTATGCAGGTCCAGGTAACTACAGTAAAGGAGGATTAGTATTGATGAAAATAGGGCACCAAAGGTCACCTCAGACTGCTGGGTCTCACTATACAGGTTGCCCTGTGATAGTGAGAGCTGCGGGTCTGAGGAAAGATGCAATGGTCCTGTATCACCGTTTCTGGCTGCAAGAAAAACCTTGAGGAGGCAATGGCAACAGAGGTAATGACATTTATAATTTACTTTACGAGAAGGTTAATGTCAAGGACTGATACCGCGGCGCGTTTGAGGCCCCGGCAGACCAGGGTTGCTCAAAGACACCTTGGAGAATCTCTTTTGGCATGAACGTTATTCAGTCAGCATAGAATAGGTGATGGTAGGGACAAGACCTGCACTTATAGACCTTGGCCAGGACTTCGTATCCAGGGGAGATAACCACAAGAGGAAATATTAGCATTAGAAATAGCGAAGACATACAAAGGACAATACAGTGCTAGTGTCACGTGTAGAGTGCCGGGTTCGAGGACAGAAACATCCCTTCCATTGAGGTTTGAATGCGATGTTTCATGCATAGCGAAATTCTTTGATTTTAGTTGCAATTGTTGATCTTCTCTACGTTGTTGTTGTGTCAGTAGGGTTGGCGGACAGAGCCACATTTACGTTTTTGTTATAATGAAAGGATACTACATCTTTAACATCGTTATTTGAACTTATCTTTCGCTTTACTTTCACTGTTTTCGGTTTCAATTTCGACATCACTTAGTTTTCTTTCTGGACTGTTTCTTTCCTTTTCTTTCGCGGGCCCGATCTGTACAATTTTCCTTCGTCCTCTGACTAAAACACTGCCACTTTTTCTTTTACTTTCCCTCACTGGGAGACACGTGAAAAGGGCACTTAAATTCGCCTATAATAAACGCGCGGTGGTGCAAACGACCATTTTTTTCTAGACTTGTTTAATACCTTCCACGACACAGACGTGCCACGGCGTGTAAGGCAGGTGCGTCGGTTTTCTCCTGCGCAACATGGACAGGTGTGAGATGATAACACGTGCACGAGCAAAATAAAATGCCCGTAAAAAGATGCAACACTTCTCGCATGAGTATGGTGATTATCGCCACGGAAATGGTGGGAAATCCTACTCTTTAATGCAAAAATCTCGTCCTTGCCAATCTTTTTTTTACCCCCAGCATAGTTTCCTGTTTTCCAGAGACATCAAGGGACACTGAATTCGTAGTGAGAAGAATGTTGCGAATCAACGAGATAGAACCGAGCAGTGGACCGTCCCGCTTAATATGCCGACCCATATCCCTGCCTCCGACCCCCCCCCCCCCCCCCCGCTCCTCCTATGCCAGCGACGGACCAGTATCTAAGAATCCTGTGTCCTCGTCGCTAATCCCTTTTCCCGACTCGGCCCTGAGGTGTGTCGCCACGCGGTTCACGTTGTGTAGAATAGAGATTGCAGCGTTAAGATGTATAAGCGCACACAGGATTCTTCAACACACACACACACACACACACACACACACACACACACACACACACACACACACACACACACACACACACACACACACACACACACACACACACACAGAACACACACACACACACACACATACACACACACACACACACACACACACACACACACACACACACACACACATATATATATATATATATATATATATATATATATATATATATATTATATATATATATATATGTGTGTGTGTGTGTGTGTGTGTGTGTGTGTGTGTGTGTGTTTGTGTGTGTGTGTGTTGTGTTTGCATATATATATATATATATATATATATATATATATATATATATATATATATATATATATATATATATATATATATATATATATATACATATATATATATAATATATATATTATATATATTAGAGAGAGAGAGAGAGAGAGAGAGAGAGAGAGAGAGAGAGAGAGAGGGAGAGAGAGCGAAAGAGCGAAAAGCAGGTAGGAGAGAAAAAAAAGAGAGAGAGGTAGGAGAGAGAAGAGAGAGAGAGAGAGCAGGTAGGAGAGAGAAAGAGAGAGAGTGAGAGCAGGTAGGAGAGAGAAAGAGAGAGAAAGAGAAAGAGCGAGAGAGCAGAGGAGAGAGAATAGAGAGAGAGCAGGGAGGAGAGAGAGAAAGAGAGAGAGAGAGCAGGTAGGAGAGAGAAAAAGAGAGATAGAGCAGGTAGGAGAGAGAAAAGAGAGAGAGAGAGAGAGAGAGAGCAGGTAGAGAGAGGAAAGAGAGAGAGAGAGAGAGAGAGCAGGTAGGAGAGGAAAGAGAGAGAGAGAGAGAGCAGGTAGGAGAGAGAAAGAGAGAGAGAGAGTAGGAGCAGAGGAGAGAGAGAAAGAGAGAGAGAGAGCAGGTAGGAGAGAGAAAAGAGAGAGAAGAGAAGCAGGTAGGAAGAGAGAAAAGAGAGAGAGAGAGCAGGTAGGAGAGAGAAAAAGAGAGAGAGAAAGCAGGTAGGAGAGAGAAAGAGAGAGAGAGAGCAGGTAGGAGAGAGAAAAGAGAGAAGAGAGCAGGTAGGAGAGAGAAAAGAGAGAGAGATAGAGCAGGTAGAGAGAGAAAGAGAGTAGGAAGAGAGAAGAGAGAGAGAGCGAGAGGTAGGAGAGAGGAAAGAGAGAGAGAGAGAGAGAGAACAGGGTAGGAGAAGAGAAAAGAGAGAGAGAGAGAGCAGTAGAGAGAGAGAGAGAGAGAGGAGAGAGCAGAGAGAGAAGCAGGTAGGAGAGAGAAAGAGAGAGAAAGAGAAAGAGGGAGGAGAGCAGGTAGAGAGAGAATTAGAGAGAGAGCAAGAGAGAGAGAAAGAGAGAGAGAGAGCAGGTAGGAGAGAGAAAAAGAGAGATAGAGCAGGTAGGGAGAGAGAAAGAGAGAGAGAGAGAGAGAGAGCAGGTAGGAGAGAGAAAGAGAGAGAGAGAGAGCAGGTAGGAGAGAGAAAAGAGAGAGAGAGGAGCAGGTTAGGAGAGAGGAAGAGAGAGAGAGAGAGCAGGTAGGAGAGAGAAAGAGAGAGAGAGAGAGAGAGCAGGTAGGAGAGAGAAAGAGAGAGAGAGAGAGAGCATGTAGGAGAGAGAAAAGGAGAGAGAGAGCAGAGAGAGAGAAAAGCAGAGAGAAGAGAGGCAGGTAGGAGAGAGAAAAAGAAGAGAGAGAGAGCAGGTAGGAGAGAGAAAGAAGAGAGAGAGCAGTAGGAGAGAGAAGAGAGAGAGAAGAGGAGAGAGAAAAGAGAGAGAGAGAGCAGGTAGGAGAGAGAAAAAAGAGAGAGCAGAGGAGATGAGAGAGAAAGAGAGAGAGAGAGAGAGGTAGGAGAGAGAAAGGAGAGAGGAGAAGCAGGTAGGAGAGAGAAAGAGAGAGAGAGAGAGAGCAGGTGAGCAGTAGGAGAGAGAAAAGAGAGAGAGAGAGCAGGTAGGAGAGAGAAAAGAGAGAGAGAGAGAGAGAGAGCAGGTAGGAGAGAGAAAGAGAGAGAGAGAGCAGGTAGGAGAGAGAAAAAGGAGAGAGAGAGAGAGCAGGTAGGAGAGAGAAAAGAGAGAGAGAGAGAGAGTAGGAGAGAGAAAAAGAGAGAGAGAGAGAGCAGGTAGGAGAGAGAAAGAGATGTCTTTTCGGCCCAAATCCACACTCCCATATCTTCGTAAACAAGTTCCTAATAAGGGATGAAAACCCTTTCGCAGAAGCGCCAACCCTGACCCACACAGGAGCGGCTCCAGCGGTAACAATAATAAATCTGGGAGGCCATCCGAGAGGAACAAAAAGGAAGGCTGCCCACTTCGATGTTTATATTGCACAGTTAAACATTGTTTATATTTTCATCTTGTTGTGTGTGTGTTATATATTAATATATATTAATATTATATAATGTTATATAGATATTATACATTATATAAATAATATATATCAATATATAGATATTATATATAACATATAGATATTATATATTAACTATAGATATTATATATTAACATATAGAAAATATATATCAATATATAGATATCATATATTGATATGTAAATATTATATATCAATATATATATATATATATATTTATTTATTAATATATATAGATTTATATATTAATATATAAATATCATATATATATATAGATATTTATATATTAAGATATAAATGTTATATATCAATATATATTATTTATAATATATAAATGTTATATATTAATATATAGATATTATATATTAATATATAGGTATTATATATTCATATATAAATATTATATATCAATATATAGATATAATTTGTTAATATACAAATGTTATATATTAATATATAGATATTATCTAGTAATATATAGATATTATATATTGATATATAGATATTATATATTAATATACAAATATTATATATCAATATCCGTAGAATGAACTAAAGGAGGGGGGAGGGCTCCTTAGTGTAGGAAAGGGGGAGGCTAAGGGTAGTTGCCTAACTAAGAATGAAATAATGTTATGAATATTATATATCAATGCATCAAAATCAACGACCATTGGGAGGCGCACGGGGCGGCCAATCAGATTGCAGGGGGGGGGGGGGGGTCCACCAGGGAAGCCCCGCCCCTGTAGCCGCAACCCGTGCCCGGCTTAATTAAGGGGCGACCTTACCTGGCGGGTTGTGAGAGGTACCTGGCGGCGCTGACACAGAGGTAATGGGCCCGGAAATGACGCGCACTTGACACTGATGAGGATTAGGGAAGATATTTCGGAAGGACCCGAGGCGAGGTGGTCCACTGTTTTGTTTTATATGTTCTTTCTCTATTCTTTTTAAAACCAATTTTTCTTTTATTATCATTCTTATTATTATTATTATCATTATATTATTTGATTGTTTATACTATTACTATTCTTTATCTTTCTTTTTTGTTGGGAGGGTTGTGGAGAAGTTGTCATAACTTATAATAGCATTTGTTTTGATAATGATAGTGATTATGATAACAAAAATGGTGATATTAATTTTGATAATGATATTAACTGATAACTACTATCATAATGAAACCAGCTGCTCGTAATAAATTGTACGGAATGATATAATGATATCAGTAATGATTAAGAATATGTGACGATAACAACAATGATGATCGCGTTGATAAAATAATGATGAAAATAATAACAATGATTCTAATAATAGTAGTATTGCTGATAATGAGGAGGATGGTAAGGACAATAACGATGACCAAAATAATGATAATGATAATAACCTTCATGATGAAAATGATAACGATTATGATGATTATCATCAATATCATCATTATTCTTGATATTGTAGTAATAGTAATGCTGTTAATGGTAATGATTATGATGAAAAAAAAATAATGATAATGATGATGATAATAATGATGATATCAATAACAAAAAGAATGAAAATGGTAATGTTAGCAATGCAAGTGATATTAACAGTAACAATAATTATGATGATAATAATAACAATGATATTATTAATAATACCATTAATGATAATAACAATGATGTTAGTGACAATAACAATGATAATGATAATACAAATGATAATGATAATTATGATAATGGTGATGGCAATAATGATAATGATAATGATAATGATAATAATGATGGTAATAATCATAATGATAATCATAATAACAATAACAATAATAATAATAATAATGGTAATAGTAATAACAATGATAATGATAATAACAATAACAATGAGTTATATGAATAACAGTAATAATATTGATAATAATGATAAGGATGATCATGATTATAAAGCAATAATGATATTAATAATAACAATGATAATAATGAGACTAGTAATATTGATGATGATAATGATCATGATAATAAACAAATAAAATCAACAACAACAATGATGATGCTAATGACAATATTAACAATAACAGCGATAATAATGATAATGACAATGTTGAAAAAGAATGATGATGATGTTCAGAATAATAGTATTGATGATAATTATAAAACTGTGATGATGGCAAGGCTGACATTGATAATAATGGTGATGATTGCTATAATAATGATAATGATAATGATGATGATAAAGATAGAGATGATAATGATGAAAATAATGACACTAATGACCAAAATGATAGCAATGATAGAAAAAATAATAATAAAAAATCAAAATAATAAAAAATAATGATAATAGTAATAAAGACTATAATATTGAAAATAATAATGATAATGAAATAATAATAATAAGGACAATAACAATAATAATAAACAATAATGATAACAATAATGGTAATGATAATACTAAAAACAATGAATGATGATGATAATAATAATCAAAATAACAATATAGTAATGATAATAATATGAAAATAATATTCATATTTGTCATGAAATAATGATAGCAATAATAATAACAGTAAATTTAATAATGACATCATTAATGATGATGATAATGAAAATTACCATGATAATAATAATGATAATAATAATAATAGCCATGGAAATAATGATAACAGTAATGAAATATTAACAATAATAATAATGACGATAATAATAACAATAATAACAACAATAATAACTATAATGATAATGATAGTGATACTGTTAATGATAACGATAATAATAATAGCAATAATGATAATGATACTAATAATAATGATAAATAATAGTAATAATGATAATGATAATAACAATTATGATGATGATGAACAACATCTAGGAACACTCAGATAGCGCATACCTCCGCCAAGGCATTAGGATCACTGATCCGGAGGTAATGGGTGATAATAATGGTAGTGATAATAATGATATGATAATGAAGGTTAAAACTCAACTTTGGTTAAAATCTCGTTAAAATGGGTTCATAACTTTTAGAAAATATTAGAAAACACAAAACAAAAAAACAAACAAATAAACAATCACAAACAAAGAAACAAACGGAAGTAACAATATAAATAAACAAAAGGTCATGGGATACACGAAAATTATCTATATGTGCTCATATACCTTATATACATACTTTCACATCGCCATGTAATTGTTTTTCGTCTTTCCACGGGGTCTGAGAGTGAAAATTGGCTACGTGACCCCGTAGAGTTATTCCGCAGATTTAAAAAGACGATTTTCATGTTCCACCACGCGTCGGCCCGGGGAAAAGTATGCGTTTGGTACCCGTTCGACAAATATTACGTCCGACTGGAGAAAAATTATTCTTTCGACAAATATTATACGTTGTAAAACCCCATTAGAGCAACAATAATAGGTAAATGATAGATAATTATGTCAAATACAAGTATTCTGTACATGATTTGTCATGTAAAATGTAAACATGATAAAAAGGAAAAAGATCGGGATTATTAGGTCCTTCACATTTTTATGCATAGCACACTTATTTTCGGTCCGATTGTAACGTATAATGGCTCATTTTGTAGCTGAATCATAGTTCTATTACATGCCGCCATAAGGATTTGCAATATCTTTATGTGGTTCTTGTAAAAGTGACATATGTTTTCAAAATATAATAGGGTGTTAAAATAGTCACCTTCGGAAAATATTCGTAAAAAATGTAAGGTCAACTTCTCAAAAATGGCTTCTGCATATAATAGTAGATAGTTCTATACAGACATGAAATCAGAATGGCTGTATTTTTTGGATTTTTGAGAAATTTTTAAAAGTGGTCAATGTAGGCCTATAGACCCCCAAATCACTGCCACCACTCCGCACTATACGTAAGATTTTGAGAAACCGTTACGCGCTGGCAATGTCCGCAAGACTTCGGAATGCAGGTAGATGATAGAGGATTATGGTGTAGGAAGACTAATCTTATACCTTGTTTTGTTGATACCAAGATAGCCTTGGAAAGATGAAGAAAACGTAAAATGCCGATATCTCGGAACTCCACCTTTGGGGGGGGGGCAAATCCTCACGGGCGCAATTTATGTCCAAAATTAACATATTATGGCTCATTTTATAGAAAATAAAATATCTACAACTTGTTCGAGAGCGTTTTCGCAATTTTTGCCTGTACTTCTTGTAAAAGTGATCAGTGTAAGAAAATTTTTACCTTTTTTTTCCTTGAAGTCCCCTTTTTCAAAAATTCACAAAAAAAATGAAGTCGAAATCGAAAAAACGCTCTCAAACAAGTAGCTATATAGCAGACGGTACCTTTAAGCACTCTTTTTATTTTCGTTGTGATATTAGGTACGTTTCTAGTTACCGCGTTTCCTTCTATCCGTGGTTCATTTGAGTTGTATGTAAAAGTCTTCCACTACTCTTACGATTTCATTCTTGTTGCATGTTACTTCTCCGTCTGGTTTCTCTATTGCATACATTTGATTTCTCCCTATTCATAGTCTCCTTTAAGCTGCTTTCATGCTGGTCCCTGAATTCACTGCTTCATTTATTATTTGAGTATTAAATTTCCGTACACCTTCCCTCTTCTTTTTATTTATAGTCTTTGTTAGTTCAACTAATTATATTCTATTCCTGTTTGACGATACTTTCATGACCATACGTTTTTGTGTTCTAGTTTCTACCAAGAGCTTGCTGCGGCTTCCTTTATAATGTCATTGAACTGTTTGTTAATTTGGTTAATGTTGAGATCTTTGTCGCTGAAAAGTGAATATCTGTTTTGGATGTCCGGCGGCTAGGGTTCGAAACCAAGTCGGAGAGTTTATTTATTCATCATACCAATGCGGTCGTGCATTATTACATCTTTCATTAAATACACCTCAGGCTTTCTGATTTCGAATTTGAACTGGTCTTTCCATATCTACCGAGTACCCACGGGGAGTGTGTGTAAAACTTCGCTATCCTTACTCAAGTATGAGTAGGTAGGTAATGTCTATGGAAGCTAGGTGGCTCCTAGTTGCACACTCCTTTTATTGGATCGTGTAGCAGTGGTAAGTGTCCGTCTTGCAACGGCGGCGAGGGTTCGAAACCCGATCGGGTTTGTATTCATTCATATACACCCATGTATACCCTCATGTACAAGCTCTTTTACTCGAACACATATAACACATGCATATAACACACACACACACATGGACACGTACACATATACACACATGCACCTGCGCACTTCTGTGCATACGGGTTCATACTTGTGCACAAACGTTTGAAACGTGTCTGCAAGAGCGTACATACGCACTCCATTAAAATGCAGCAGAGGGGTTGAGGGACGGAGGGAGGTGGTGTGGGAGGGGAGGATTAAGGATGACATTGGAATGGGTAAGGATGGGGTTTGGGGTTAGAGGAAGTTAGAAAGGTGATTTTGTATCGCAATTTTTCGGAGAGGAGTTGCATTCCTTAGCTGTTGCTAATCCTACCGGCGTGCGCCCTCGGCGGCGACCATCGTGGGATCAGCGTCTGTCGTTCTTCTGAGGTGCCATCGCTTGAATTACATTTCATTAATACATGGTTCATCTGGCGGATCTTCTGTCGAATGGCTGATTATACTTGTTCCTTTTGGGAACCATTTTGAAACCTTCCTGATTATGTGATGTACTTTACTTACATACTGGCGGTCTGGCTGTTCTTTATCTACTTAGGGGGAAACTGTGTGTGTGTGTGTGTGTGTGTGTGTGTGTGTGTGTGTGTGTGTGTGTGTGTGTGTGTGTGTGTGTGTGTGTGTGTGTGTGTGTGTGTGTGTGTCACACACAGACACGTGCGTACACATACATATATATAGATAGATGTGTGTGTGTGTGCTCTCCCGGTATACAAATTTTCATTTTGATTTAAACTAAATACATCCAAATTCATTAAAAAATGCCGGCCTCTGACAGAAATATATATACAATCATTTCTTACGAGGCATTTATCCAAGAATGTATAATGATTTCTATGAAGTGGCATAGAAGGAAGAAAGAACAAATGAGGGAAATAGAGCACAAAGGAGAAAAAGAACACAGGAATGACGGGAAAGATGAAAAAAAAAAAATGAGGGACAATGAAGGAAGAGAAGAGAAAGGGATAAATAGGAGCGAGAGAGAAAGGATGACAGGAAGGAGAAATGGAGAACGCAGTAGAAAATAAAAGAATGAGAAGATGGAAAGTGAAGGATAGCAGGGAAATAAGAAAAGAAAAAATAATGAGAAGCAAAGAAAAAACACTAAACAATAAGAGAAAGAACGACAGAAGTGAAGAACATAGAGAACGAACAAGAAAACAAAAGAAAGAGGGCAATTAAATTAAAGGGAAGAAGAACGAAAGTACACACACGTATGAACATAAAGGACAGAAACGCAATATGGGAGAAAACAAACACTAGAAACAGAAGCAGAAATAAAAGGAACAGAAATCACAAGGATGAGAGACAAAGGAGACTGAGAAAGAGAATTAACTTGTAAGAATGATGAAGAAAAAAATATAGATCGGAATGTGGGAGGATAGAGAACATAAAAGAATATAAACGTAGGAGAAAACAAACAACAGAACAGGAGAGCTAATGGTTATATCTATATATGTTGTAACTGTTACTTTCTCCTTAGAGAAAACGTCCCGAAAATTATCCAGACTTGCAAGATTGTTTTTCTAAGAATAATGAAACAAAACGTAGTCTTCTGTAAATTTATTTGCAGTCTAAATATAAATCTGAAGTACAAGTTACTCTTAATGTGACCATGTACACGGTAATACGAGCAGTAAAATATAGCTTTAAAAACAAGTACATTTCCTTTTCATTTGTATTATAAATGAGACGGTAGGAAAAGCTAGGAAAAACTGCTGATCACAGAGAGTTATTGCATACGTGGCTTGCATTTGCAATGGTCTTGTTTGTACTGAATACAGTTATTTCATTTCAGGGCAATAAAACCCTCTCATACTTATAACATACATGTAAAATCATGTGCAATTACAATCTCTATTCATAAAATCTCATTAGAATATTTATCCTCATTCTAATGCTCACACGTAAGTAATACTCATAGTAGTAGTATTTATATTAAATCTACTATTTAAATTTTTTTAGCTCTACCATCATATGAAAGAGCTGCTCTGAAGTATGTAGGAATACACTACACATTTTAAAATACGAAAAACCCATATTAAAAAGAACTGCTAAAAAAAACAAGGTTCATTGTAGCTTATAATAATCACAACAAAACTGTGACTATACTAAGCACTCCAACCTCTACTTGCATACACTAAAAAAGAGAAAAATAAAGTGTCATGAATTTTTGCAAAGCAGGGCAGTTGTCGAGAGAAAAGGGGGGGGTCATACAAGAACACAGAAAGCAGGAAACAGTTGCAACATTGTCTGTGTATGTCTGGTCCAGCCTTGACACACCAAACGTCATATCGTGAACTGTCCTCAAACTTAATCCAATACTGCATCCTAATCCATAAAATAAAAGTACTGTAATCAGTCACACAAACACTGCAAAACTGCCTTTCTTTTACATAGCTCTATATGCTGGATTTCTATTTTTTCCCTAAAAGGCCAGTGGCTATTTTTATTTAGTCTAAATAATTAGACACGTTTAAAAGAAGCTTATGCATAACATATGCATAACTTGGACAAACATTACATTTTTTTTTTCTTTACGGAAAGTTCTTCACCTGCTTCTTGAAGGCTTTATATATGTGAAACCACAAATCAAAAGGTTTCGCCTCCATTGGCTCTACCAAGAACTACGAACACTAGCCATGAACATAGTGTTCTATCTATCCATTCTTTATCTACAGAGGGCTGCAGAAAAAAAATCTTGTAGTAGACATAATTCGCCATTTCCTTCTCGAAAGCCTCACAAGAAAAAACAAAACACAGCAGCCACGATTCCCTATTACTCAAAGACTACATGATACAAAGGCTTAACTTGGCCACGAATTTCTTTTTTTAGCTTTTACATACAATTCGCGGCAGCCACGACTCTTCCTTCTCTTTCCCGGAGGCTTCAGGAGGACTTACTCTAGTCGTGGATCTGATCGGCATTGGCAAAGCGGACGTGCTGGTACCTCGAGTACAGGGCAGCTCGAAGCTCCAGGTAATGCTCATAGTCTCGAGTTTCTGCCATGACCTTCACCTGGTGGAATCACAAGGTCAAGAAAGGTGATGATTTTATTATTATTATTATTATTTATTTATTATTATTTTTTTTATATTTAGTTTTGTATATAGGTTTCTACGGTTGTGAATCATGGGTACACGACTTTTGGGGTACATGAGTTTAAATTTCTGGCTAATTCATGTTGTTTTTACTTATCGGGCCATAAACAAAGACGTAGGTTTTAGTATCTGGCTCAGAACAATATTTGCTTTACAAAGGATATAACCTATAGCCAAGTGAAATAACTAGTATGTTGAAATTAACTGTCCTCGTCCATACATCGATTAAAATGAATTCCAAATATTAATATGTGCTGTCCAAAATCAGGAACATTAACCTTACGACAAAGAAAACTGACTGCAAAGAGTAACTTTTTTTTCTTATAAAATAGGAAAAACATTATTTGAATTCCATATGGTCGAAAGGGTAACGAAAAATGCTAATCTACAAAGCATGGTGTCGTGAAAGGCATAACATTTTATATACATACATATATACATTCATACATATATGTATGTATATATATATATATATATTATATATATATTATATATTATATATTATATATATATATATATATATATTTACAGAAGTCATGTTCTTTATTAGCTTTGGTTCCATAAGTACTTGTTACCCTGATACATATCCTGAAAACGATGTGCAATAAATAAAAAAAGATCCTTTCTCCCATTTTCTATTTCTTACTCTATCTCTCTCGCGCATTCAGTCATTATCGTCTTTTATCTCTCTCACCAATTCTCTCTGTCTCTCTTTCACTCTGTCACTAATTCTCTCTCTCGTTTTCTTTCTCTTTCTCTTGTTCTTTGTCACTCTGTCTGTCTCTCTCTGTCACTCTCCCTCTCTTTCTTGCTCTCCCCTTCCATCTCTCTCTTTTTCTTTCTTTCTCTCTCTCTCTCTCTCTCTCTCTCTCTCTCTCTCTCTCTCTCTCTCTCTCTCTCTCTCTCTCTCTCTCTCTCTCTCTCTCCATACGCATGCACAATCCCACACGCATGTACATACACATCATTTCTCTCACTCCTCTGATCACACCCCACAGTGACCATGCCTATATGGTGGTATAAACCAGTACATATATACAAAGGCGTATACACATACATTGACATGAACAGAGCAAAAGCTGCAGTAGAGGCAGACGTACTTTTATCAGATACTGCTTTTCGCACCGTCCTTGTGTACGTTAAAAAAAATAACATGCTATGGTCTTGTCTTTTTTTTATCAAATAAATAAACACAAAGACGTTTCCACTGGTCTGTAAGAGAATATATTACACCAAATCCACCAACGTAAAACAAGTGAAGCAAACATAAAAACCCAAATAAATAATAATAAATACTAAATCTATTTCCACATGCCTTTTTTTTAAATACAAGCGACAGATCTCATGCACAGCTACCACAACACGCAAGGAGAGACAAGCAGCTACTACTCAACAACCAAAAGCAACAACAACAACAGAAAGCGCCATACGGGAGAGAGAGAGAAGATCGCGCAAGCAAGAAGAGGGAGGGAGTGAGGAGGAGGCGGGTGGATGGAAGAGCTAGTTCCTTTGCGAGGCGTCCGCCGGCGTGACCGCGAGGCTGCCGAAGCGGAGAATCTTGTAGCGCTGGTGGAGGGCCGAGCGCAGTTCCTCAGAGTGGTCCTTGTCGCGCGTCTCACAGAGCACCTTCACCTGCGAGACACCAGAGACACCACCGCATGCTTCACCTACACACTCAGAAGCTTCACCTTGCTAGGTTAGCCTTAAGGATTCTCCCCAAAGAGCCTTCCCTATTTTGGCTATGTTCCCTATCCCTCCTCATCTTGTTCTCTGGTCCTCATGTGGCCCTTCCCCTGAACCCCTGCTCTGTGTTAGGGACCAATCACCTATGCAAGGATTGAGTGGTCATTGTGCAATATTGATGGGGACTGAGATTTAACGTCTTAAGGTATTTTCAAATTACTGGAATAAATATTATGAAGATACCGATGAAGTACATTCCGTTTAATATGGATTTTTTTAGGAAATACTTTTTCTTCTTTTTTTGTCTCCCATCATATTACATAATGAACTTTCCCTGATATTCCCTGCGGAATTTTAAAGTTAATCCATTATATACATCCCTTTGGGTTATTAATTTCATGATTATTCCTCAATTTATTATACAGAATTTGT
>NW_020869654.1:306102-316102 GCF_003789085.1 Penaeus vannamei | reverse complement strand
GGCCCTCTGCCACCCCCTTCCTCTCGTCCCCCCCCCCCCCCCCCTGCCCCTTTACACCCCCCCCCGTCCCCGCTATTTTCAACCTTTGAGAATATATCAATGAAGTGACGTCATGTCGAAAGTTTCTTTTAATCTAATTTTTTAATTTCATTTCTTGTGATATTTATCTATTACTTTATCTAGTTATTCATTCATTTATTCGTGATTATTGGCATTTTTCTTACCTTTAATATTTATTATTCTTAGGACAGGGAGAGATTAGCACGTGTGAGGAATTGGTGCATCCGTGTGTTTGAATTTCTCTCCTTGGAAAGTTGTACTCTCTCTCTCTCTCTCTCTCTCTCTCTCTCTCTCTCTCTCTCTCTCTCTCTCTCTCTCTCTCTCTCTCTCTCTCTCTCTCTCTCTCTCTCTCTCTCTCTCTCTCTCGCTCTCTCTCCGCTCTCTCTCCGCTCTCTCTCTCTCCTCTCTCTCTCGCTCTCTCTCTCGCTCTCTCTCTCCTCTGCTCTCGCTCTCGCTCTCGCTTCTTTCCCTCTCTTCCCTCTCTTCCTCTCTTCCTCTCTCCCTCCCCCCCCCACCCCCCCCTCTCTCTCTCTCTCTCTCTCCTCTCTCTCTCCTCTCTCTCTTCTCTCTCTCTCTCTCTCTCTCTCTTCATGAAGGGGAAGGAGAAGACAAAGAAGAACAATGAGAGAGAAAAAGAGAGGAGGGGGAGAGAGAGGAGGGGAGAGGAGGAGAGAGGAGAGGGGGGCGAGAGGGAGAGGGGGCGAGAGGGAGAGGGGGCGAGAGGGAGAGTGAGTGATAAGAGAGTGGGTGGATAGAGAGTGAGTTGATAGAGAGAGTGAGTGAGAAGAGAGAGTGAGAGAGAGAGAAGAGAGAGAGGAGAGAGAGAGAGAGAAGAGAGAGAGAGAGAGAGAGAGAGAGAGAGAGAGAGAGAGAGAGAGAGAGAGAGAGAGGAGCGAGAGAGAGAGAGAGAGAGAGAGAGAGAGAGAGGAGAGAGGAGAGAAGGAGAGAGGAGAGAGAGAGGAGAGAGAGAGAGGAGAGAAGAGAGAGAAGGAGAGGAAGGAGAGAGAGAGGAGGAAGAAGAGAGAGAGAGAGAGAGAGAGAGAGAGAGAGAGAGAGAGAGAGAGAGAGAGAGAGAGAGAGGAGAGAGAGAGAGAGAGAGAGAGAGAGAGAGAGAGAGAGGGAAGAGAGAAAGAAAAGATAGATAGATAGATGATAGTAGGAGCAGAGGAGAGATTAGAGAAAAAAAAAGAACAAAAGGAATCGCAAAATAAAAGGGGAAAACCAGAGCTAGGCAGGCAGACCAAAAGTGGATAAACAAAAAGAAAGAGGTAAAGAAACAGAAGTACCAGAGTTAAGTTTAGCCAGACAGCCAGACAGAGTGCGAGAGAAGGGAAAAACAATAGCAGGGACACAGACAAAGAGAACGAGATGACAGGGGATACTTGGGGAAAGGGAGGAGGAGGGCGAGAGGGGATAACGAAGCGGGGAAAGGATAAGAACGAGGAGGGAGAGAGGGATACGAGGGGGAAAGGGGGAGGGGGAAGACGGGGACAACAAAGGGGAAAAGGGGGAAAGAGGGATAACGAAGAGGGAGGTGGAGAGGAGAAGAGAGCGACATCAGCTTCACTTGGAATTAAATTTAGAATTACTCCACTTGGCAAGAATCCCCGACGCTGCCGACTGAACATGTGACTGCACGGAGACAGCGCGGACGTCATAGGTCAGGTAGAATAAAGTCCATATCATCGCTGATCTTCCTTGCTCGTCACCCTAACGAGCATATATTGTTATTGCTCTATTTTTAGACATTCATTAAAGGCGAAAATGGCTTACATACGGCTAGTCTTTGATGTGATAAGGATGGTTAGCGCGACAAAGCTGTGACATCGTGACATCAAACACACTTTGATTATCGAAGAAAAGAGAGAGAAAGAGAGAGAGAGAGAGGAGGGAAAAGGAGAGAGAGGGAAGGAAGAGGGAGAGAGGGAGGAAGAGAGAGGGAGGAAGAGGAGAGAGAGAGAGGAGGGAGAGGGAGGAAGAGGAGAGAGAGAGGAAGAGAGAGAGAGAGAGAGAGCGAAGAGAGAGAAGAGAGAGAGAGAGAGAGAGAAAGAGAGAGAGAGAGAGAGAGAGAGAGAGAGAGAGAGGAGAGAGAGAGAGAGAGAGAGAGAGAGAGAGAGAGAGAGAGAGAGAGAAGAGAGAGAGAGAGAGGAGAGAGAGAGAGAGAGAGAGGAGAGAAAGAGAGAGAGAGAGAGAGAGAGAGAGGAGACAGAAGAGAGAAAGAAAGGATGAAAGAGGAAAGAGGAGGAAGAGCTAACTACTTCCGAAACCAAGAAAGAAAACCCGAAAGGAATAATTGCCAATGACAGAAGCGATATCCAAAATTAAACAGAAACAACAGCAGGAAAGAATTCTCCCAAGGCCAGATTCGCTCGACTAAACCTTTCCTGAGCGTGCAAGGAGGGATCGAAATCTGATATAAAAGTAATCATGTAACAACCTTGATGCAAGGGCGATCATGGAAGGGCTTCGTAATAGTATAAGAAGTTATTTTTAACCTTTTCGGGAAGGAAAAAAAAACAGCATTCTCACTTTCTCTGTCTCTCTCTCCTCTCTCTCAATTATCTATCTATCTATACACACACACATACACACACACCACACACACACACACACACACACCACACACACACCACACACACAACACACAACACACACACACACACACACATATATATATATATATATATATTATATAGATAGATAGATAGATAGATAGATAGATAGATAGATAGATAGATAGATAGATAGATAGATAGATAGATATATAGATATATATATATATATATAATATAATATATATATATATATATATATAGAGAGAGAGAGAGAGAGAGAGAGAGAGAGAGAGAGAGAGAAGAGAGTAGAGAGAGTAAGAGAGAGAAGAGAGGAGAGAGAGAAGAGAGAGAAGAGAGAGAGAGAAAGAGAGAGAGAGAGAGAAGAGTGAAGAGAGAAGAAGAGAGAGAAGAGAGAGAGAAGAGAGAGAGAGAGAGAGAGAGAGAGAAGAGAGAGAGAGAGAGAGAGAGAGAGAGAGAGAGAGAGAGAGAGAAGAGAGAAGAGAGAGAGAGAGGAGAGAGAGAGAGAGAGGGAGAGAGAGAGAGAGAGAGAGAGAGATAACAGACAGACAGATAGCTAGTTAAAGATATATTGATATTTTTTATTATCATAAAACTACATATTCATTTCATTTTTAGTGATTTAATAACAATTGCCAAAGATCATTTCCAATACCTATCGTCATGCACAAGATCTTAGACCTACCACAAGTTATGGGACAACAATCACTTTCCAAAGCTTACCGTTATCAAACGTAATATATATAGGCCTACCATCCAGTGATTATTATTAAAACGTGATCCTTTTTACTATACATCTGTTGCCCCAATCTATCGCGTAGAGTCTCCATAGTTCAATAAGTAATACACAATAAAACACACCCAGATTTTTTTTTTTTTTTTAAGTTGTGATTTGACAAACACGTTAACCCGTTAACTAGTATTTTGTTCCTTTTCATAAACATTTTTTCGAACCTAATGCTCATCGTAAGATTGTAATTATCACAAGACGTATAAATTATGGAGCGTTTTCCTTAATAAGTAATCGTCAAAAAAATAGTAATAGATATGTACCCTGGATACAAGAACAATAATCAAATGACATATAAATAATATGACTTTGATAAGTCGGTCATCACCCACAGACACATAATATATCTTTGTACGGTATATGATCATAAATATCAAGACAAATTAAAAATAGACTTGATGATTACATTTATTACAAAAAAGACATTCATAACAGAGTGTTGTCCTTAATTATTGGTATATAAATGATGCAACTTTAACCCGTATGAAATATCAATCATCAAGAAGACAAGAGGATGAGGAAGAAGCGGAAATAGAAGAAAGAAGGGAGAAGAAATGAAGAAGAAAAAGAAGAAAGAGAAGAAGAAAGAGAGACGAAGGAAAACGAAGAAGAAAGAAAGAAAGAAAAGGAAGAAAGAAGAAGAAGAAGAAGAAAGAAAGAAAGAAAGAAAGAAAAAGAAGAAAACAAACGAAGAAGAAAGAAGAAGAAAAAGAAAAAAAAAGAAAGGAACCTACCGTCGGGGGTGATGTAATGCGCCCGATAATCCCCGAGCGACGTGGATCGCGTTCGCTGCACGAGGGGGGCGCGGGGGCGGCCCTGTGACCCTGGCGTGGGGGACGATGACCTTAGCTGCGGGGGACCTCTTGGGGCTGCAAGACCTTCCCTGAAGACGGCGGCGCAGCGGCTGGGGCGGCGGCGGGGCGGAGGGGGGGAGCAGGAGGCGGCGAAGGGCTGAAGGGATCTGAAGGGGAGAAGAGAGGTAAGTAACGAAGATTATGATGATGATGAAGAAGAAGAGAAGAAGAAGAAAAAGAGAAGAAGAAGAAGTATTTAGATGTTCTTAGTAGCAGTACTAGAAAAAGAGGAAGAAGAAGCAGTAGTTGCAATAGCATTAGTCGTAGTAGTAGTAATAATAGTAGCAGAAGAGGAACAAGAAGATGAAGAAGAAATGTGGAGGAAGAGGGAGAAAAAAAAGAAGCAATAGTAGTACTAGAAGAAGATGAAGAAGAAACAATAATTCCAATTTCTAGACACGAGCAACGCGTTTCATGAAGAATAAAAACACCAGCCTAAAAAAAAAAAAAAAAAAAAAAAAAAAAAAAAAAAAACTTGAATGGCCCTCATTCTACCAGCTGGAAAGACGCCAAAATCGTTAAGAATGAAGGCGCATGACACGACATCTCATGGACATGTCACTCACGTTTCTCTCGCATGCGGTGGCTGAGACATGAACGTGTGTGTGTGTGTGTGTGTGTGTGTGTGTGTGTGTGTGTGTGTGTGTGTGTGTGTGTGTTGTGTGTGTGTCGTGTGCGTGTGGCGTGCGTGCGTGTGGCGTGTGCGTGGCGTGTGCGTGTGCGTGTGCGTGTGTGCGTGTGCGTGTGCGTGTGTGGTGTGTGTGTCACCTCTCCCTGCCTCCCAACACTCTATAACCTCTGCTTACAATTCCTTTTTCTCTCGGGTGTTGGCTGCTCCGTGACTCATAGTGTGAGAGGGAAGGAGAGAGGAGGGAGGAGGGAGGAAGGCGGGTGTTAAGGAAGGAGGGATGTAGGGAAGGAGAGAGACAAGAGACAGGGAAGAAGGAGGGGGTGGGAGGGAGGAAAAGAGAGGGAGAGGGGTGGAGTAAGTGAGCGAGAGAGGGAGGTAGAGAGAGAAGAAGAGAGATGAGAGAAAAGAGAGAGAAGAGAGAGATAGAGAGCAGACTAGAGATATAGAGAGAGAGAGAGAGAAGAGAGAGAGAGAGAGAGAGAGAGAGAGAGAGAGAGAGAGAGAGAGAGAGAGAGAGAAGAGAGAAGAGCTATTGTACGTCAAGGCACCTTTATTGTTCAAGCATTTATATACCGGAGGAAGGAATGTTATTGAGTAGCCAAACGAGAGCTTCTGACCCCCCCACCCCCACCCCCCGCCGCCCCTTTAGAGCTTATCAGAACTCATTCAAGCTCTATAAAAGGTCTTTAGAGAAATGCCTCTCGTTGTGGCCCTGACTTACGAATAGGTTGGGGTGGGGGGGGGGAGGGGAGGCAGGGGTGGCACTGTGCCAAGTGACCCGCGCTCGTATGCGGAATCTCGGCAGAAAAACTCGCTCTGTTGAAAACATTCACGGCCATGAGCGGAGATTCATCGACAGAAGTAGAGATGTAAGTTAGTAAGGTAAGAGGAAGAAAAAAAAGAGAGAATTAGATTTAGAAATTACACGTCCCTTCCCTCCACACTGCCAACACGTTTCCACTGCCAACATCACTTCTTCCACGCTGCAAGGGGGAATTTAGATAGATACAGACAGTTTGTTGCACACTTACCTTACCTAAGTAGGAAGACACACGTTTATTCAACTATTTTATCAAGGATACTAAAATGTACTTGCTTCTGCTGCAGCGTCATCAGAAAAGGGGAAAAGGCAGAAATGTATGGAAATATATACTCTAAATTCACAGGATAATAATCAAATTTCTTTTTCAATCTGCTGAATTTCCATTTGTTTAGATATACTTTCATTAGCACACAAATGGAATGTAGAAAATAAACTAAGATTAGAGAATTAAAAATAAAATAACTATTAGTCACACGAGAGAAAACGAAAGTATGTTATGCTGTCGATACATAGAAAATATTTATATGCCATGCTACATGCCTTATCTAAAACACGTTAGAATACCACGCGCGAGTCTACACACACATGGAATCAGCATTGTAAGCTTATCTATGTGCTGTCTATGGTGATCGTAATATGTTGATCACATGATGCTTAGACTGGCTATGATGACTGAGTTTGTAATCGATGAGAAGTTCCTTGCAGGTTATGCTATGACGTCACGAGAGGGCTGCTAGACCGTCCATGCAAAAATAACACGATAACTGCATGTTAGAGGAATCACACGAGCGAGACTTGAGGTGAGGCATCGACGCGGAACACACACACAGGCGCAAGGACCAGGCGGGGTCTTCGCGATCCACCGCCCCTCTAGACACCTTCTGTACCTTCGTCGACGTCACTGGTTTGGCCTGGGCTTTCGTTGCTTCGGGTTCGTGGGGGGGTCTCGGCGGGTCGGGCCAGGCGTCCTCCGGCTGGTCTTCGGGCGAGGTCATGTCCCAGTAGCCTGCCTGCTGGACGGGGCCGGCGGAGGTCCTCTTGACCCAGGGGGCGACAGGGCGCACGGGGCCGGAGGATGGAGGGCGTTCCCTCGGAGGAGACTCCTCGTCCCGCGAGGAGTGCCTCTCGAAGGCCATGATGCGCTTGCTTACGGACTGGCGCACGTACTCGGGAGAGGGAAGGTCGTCGGCCTCCTCGCCCTTCTCGTCCTCGTCCTGGATGCAAGGAAGGATGGACGTCGGGGGCTTTATCCTGTCCTCCTGCAGGAAGCCCGGCGGAGGAGGGAGCGCTGGCTCGCCTGGGGCCTCGTCCTTCTCCAGGGGGGGCGGGGGAGGGAACTCCGGCTGAGGAGGGACGCTCGTGTCGGGGGCCCTGCTCGGCCTGGGTGGGTCCTGAGCGGCGTCGGGAGGCTTCACGGCCGCCGTCGGGGGCTCAGGGGTCTTCACTTTCCTCTCGGGTTCCGGCGGAGGCGCTGGGATAAGTGGCGCCGTAGCAGGCGGCGGAGGGGCCACGACAGACATGCTCTTCGCTTCGGGGGCAGTCGGAGGTGCTGGAGCCTTAGCCTCGCTCGCAGCCGCCGAGGGTGCCGACGGAGGGGTGCTTGTTGATGTGGATACGACTGAACTCTCCGAGGCGGACAGCACAGAGGGGGAAGGGGGTCTCAGCGGGGCGGGAGCGGCCGCACCTGCCGAAATGGGCGGCGTGACGGAAGTGACTGCGGGCTTTGGGGCTTGGGGCAGGGCTGGCGCGGAGATGATTTCAGCTGCAGTCTGTTTGGGCGGCAGCGGCGGCGTGGGTGAGCGGGCGGAAGACAGCTCAGGCAGCACTATGGGAGCGGGGGGAGGCGGCAGCGGCGGCGCCCCTGCCTTACTGCCAACAGGCTCGCTCTGGGTGGACGCGGGCGCACGGGAATCCGCCGAAGGGGAGGCTTTTGAGGAACTTGGGCCAGGCTGAGGTGAGGATGACTTGGCTCCAGTGGGAGGCGCTGAAGAAGGGCCCGCCGGCTCCTTCACGGCAGGAGAGGCAGGCTTGTTGGCAGCAGGGGCAAGGGAAGCAAGCTGATTCGCTGGAGCGGATACTGCTTGGTTGACAGCAGGTCCGGGAGAGGCAGGTTTGCTGACACCAGGGGCAGGGGAAGCAGGATGGTTGGCAGGAGATACCTTTTGGTTGACAGCAGGCACGGGGGAGGCGGGTTTGTTGACAGCAGGAGCAGGAGATACATTTTGGTTGACAGCAGGCACGGGGGAGGCGGGTTTGTTGACAGCAGGAGCAGATACCTTTTGGTTGACAGCAGGCACGGGAGAAGCGGGTTTGTTGACAGCAGGAGCAGATACCTTTTGGTTGACAGCAGGCACGGGAGAAGCGGGTTTGTTGACAGCAGGAGCAGGAGATGCTAGTTTGTTTGCGGTGGAAGTTGACGTAGAAGGCGTGGCTTCGGGGATGGAAGTTGCACTTTTGCTCTTAACCAAAGCGGACGTTTCAGAAGGAGCTGCTGACTTGGCTGCACTAGGTGAGGGACCTGCTGACTTGGCTGCACTAGGTGAGGGACCTGCTGACTTGGCTGCACTAGGTGAGGGACCTGCTGACTTGGCTACACTAGGTGAGGAGCTGCTTGACTTGGCTGCACTTGGCTGAGGACCGCGGGCTAGGTACAGAGCAGGAGCGGTTGCTGGGGGAGGCGGCCTGGATGCAGCAGCTGGCGGAGCGGGCGTCGGAGCGGGCTGAGATTGCTGAGGCAGGCCTGCAGCCTGTTCTTTCCTCGTGAGCGACTGAGGTGCGGCAGCGGCTGACTTAGCTGACTCTACAGCGCTGACTTCTTTTTCCTTATCCTGCTGCACCGACGGCCTCCTCCACGGCGCCTGCTGAGGAGGCTCGGCGCCCTTCGGAGCCGCAGACGGCGGACCTTCGCGGTCTGAGGCTGCCTCTGCTTTCGCGGTGCGCCATGGCGGTTGCTGCTGCTGCTGCTGTAGTTGTTGTTGCTGCTGTTGTTTCTGTTGTTGCTGCTCTTGTGGCCGCGCAGGAGCTGCCTGGCCAGCCGGTTCGGCCGCCGGCCTCGCCTTCCGCCAGGGTGTCGGGGACCCCGGCCCCGTCGCGGCAGCCGCGGCGCCGGCGGTGACGACGGACTTGCTCTCTGCTTCGCTCTTGACGCTGACCATCGTCACGGTGCGCTGCTCGAAGTGCGAGGCCTCCTGCTTGACGACCGTGGTGCGAGCGGAGCCTCCGGGGGTCTGTGCGGGTGCGCCTTGCTGCCCGGCGCCCTGACCTACACTGGCACCCTGCCCGCCCGCGCCCTCGCTTGCGGGCTGGGGGGCAGGGCCAGCGGCACGCCCTTCGCTCGCCTTCGGACCGACGCCCCTCGCCGACGCTTCGGACGCTTTCTGATCCAGCTGGCCGAGGGACTCAGAGCGGCGGCCCTGGTAAGGCTCCGAAGGCGAGGCGGCCGTCGCCGGTGTCTTGCGCGGCGCCCTTGACGGCGAGTCGGTCCTGGACCTCATCTGGTCGGCCCAGGGCAGCGGGCGCGCAAGGGACTCCGACGAGAGCGCCCTGCGGGACAGGTTGGTGCCGAAGAGGGACTTCCGGGGCGCGATGGGGCTGGCGCCGGGCGACGGCCGGTTGAAGTGGACGGGCTTCGGCTGCGGCTCCGTCACGGAGCTCGTGGGGCCCGCGGGCTTGGCGGCGGCGCGGCGCGAGGGAGGCGCCGCGATCGTAGCGTACACGGCCGACGGCAGCGGCGGAGGCTGTGCGTCAGGCTCGGCCCACGGCGGCACCGCGCGTTGGCTGGGGGCTTCCTGCCGCGGCGGCCACGGCGCCTTGCCCCGCTGGGAGGCCTCCACCGACACCTCCGCCATCCTGGCCCTGAGAGCTGCCTCCTTCGGACCTCCTGCGGCGGCGGCCTTCGCGGGGAAGAACTTCTTGCGGCGCTGCTTGGGCGAGCCGTCGGGCGTGGACGGCGCCGACGTCTGGTACCCGGTGGGGCTGTGGTACCCCGGGGGAGTCGAAGCCCGCGAGTCGGAAGGCGATGACGGGGAAGACTCGCCGCTCTGACGGCCGCCAAAGGGAGCGAGGGTGACAAGAACGGTGTTAGCGAAGACATAGTGAAGAACGACCGAGGAATAACCAGATGATCCAGCCAAAAATAATAACAATAAAAGAAAAAAAAGCATAAAACCCCCAAAATTTACATCCTGACCTGAAGACCCTCCCTGGGATACAATCAAATTTCTTGGGAACCTCAGAAGAAACATTTCCAACGTGAACTGATCGAAGCTT
>NW_020869654.1:276567-288502 GCF_003789085.1 Penaeus vannamei | reverse complement strand
GAACTATGAAGAAAGGAGAGAAGAGAAGGATGGGAAGAAGGGAAAAGAGAGGGGAAGAAAGAAGAGAAGAGGAAGAGAGAGAGGCAAGAAAGAGGGAGAAACGAATAGAGGAAGAAGGGAGATAGAGAAGGGAAGGAAAAAAGGAGATAGAGAGAAAGGAAGGAGGAAAGAAGAAGAGAGAGGGCGGGAGAGGGAGGAGGGAGGGAGGGGGAGAGAGGAAGAGAGAGAGAGAGAGAGAGAGAGAGAGAGAGAGAGAGAGAGAGAGAGAGAGAGAGAGAGAGAGAGAAAGAAAGAAAGAGACAGGGAGAGAATGACGGATGCTCATGTCGAAAGATGAAAAAAACAAGGAGACCAAACTAATTTTCAAGTCCATACGCGATTATTAAATTACTTCAGGAACGGACAAACACACAACAACAACAAAAAATTACAAATAACAAAAAACAACAGCAAAGACTGAACCCAATATCAAGTGAACAAGGATACGAGAAACCCCACTTTCTCCATCGCTTCCAACCTCAATACCATCCTAACCCTCATCCGGGACTTAGAAAAAAAAAAAAAAAACAGAATGAAAGAGAGAATATACACTAGTAGAGGATAAAAAAAAATGAGACATCTGTGAACTAAATTTTACCCAGTGGCTAGAATACGACACGGATTTAGAACGTGAAATTATGCAGATTCGCGAAATGGATGCACACCTCCCTTGCTCTATATCCCATCGAGATGCGATATTGCCCTGCGATTTTTTTCTTCTCTCGTTGCGAATTTTTTTCTTCTCTCGTTGCGAATTTTTTTCTTCTCGTTGCGAATTTTCCCTTCTCTCGTTGCGAATTTTCCCTTCTCTCGTTGCGAATTTTTCTTCTCTCGTTGCGAATTTTTTCCTTCTCTCGTTGCGAATTTCTCTCTCGTAAAGATGAATATAATACTCAGTTCTTCGGGTGACTAAAGGGCGAGGGAGCCGTGCCAGCTGGGGGTGGTTCAGTGACCGCGCGGCAGGCTGAGGCGGTGAGAAATGCCATACAGACTGGCGGGAATGAGATTTCATGCACAGAAGCAGGGAGGAGAAGGAGAGAGAGAGAGAGAGGTGTGAGGAGAAGGGAGAAAGGGGGAGAGGCAGGGGGGAAGGGAGTTAGGGGAGGGAGGGGAAAGGGAGAGAGAGAGAGGAGCGAGGGAAAGGGGAGGGGAGGAGGGGGGAAAAGGAGAGAGGGAGGGAGGGGAAAAGGGAAGGGAAAGGGAGGGGGAAAGGGAGAGAGAGAGGGGGAGGCGAACGATCGAAAAAGAGGAGAAAAGAGAGAGAAAAGAAACAAGAGATGAGAGAAAAGAAAAAAAAAATAGAGAGGAACTGAAACCAAACGTTTTACCCTGCGACATGTCTCTCCACAACATCCCATTCCATAAAAAAAAAAAAAAAACGTACCCCGTGCATGACACCCTGCGCCGCTGTCCGTCATGCGATCGCAGTCTCCCTCGCGCACGTAAAAAGCTCGCGCGATAATCTGTCGCTCCTTCGTCTGTGATTCGAGAGGCCGCGTCGCTGCCCCCCCCCCAACCCCAACCCCACCCACCCATCACTCACCCCCACCCCGACAGGCCGAAAGAATGCGTAGTACATAATCTTCCTCCGTTAAGGCCCCTCCTCTATCAAAAGAGACCTGATTTTACGTCGCTAATAAACACGGTCATAGGGACTTTTCGCTTTCCGTGTGGCAGACGAGCCGCACGGTGGAATAAAAAAAAAAAAAAAAAAAAAAAAAAAAAAAAAAAATGTCACGTTGGTGTGTCGCTCGTTTGGGAATATATATCGGCGTGACGGACACGAACTCGGAGCCTGATTTTGTGGCGGCGTCGGATGTCCCATAAATGCGCACTCGCTCAACAACAGACTGGACAGGACAGGACAGACAGACATGCACAGACACAGACAGACAGACAGGAGCACAGACACAGACACATACAACACAGACACAGACAGATACACACACACAACAGACACACACACACCACACACACACACACACAAATCGACGAGGAAAGTGTGGGGAGTAGGAGAGTAGGGGAGGAGAGGAGAGAAAGGAGAGGATACTCAGGACAAAAGCGAAGTAGAATGAAAGGGCGAGGAGAAAGGGAGAGAAGGGGAGAAGGGGAGACGGAGAGATACGGCAAGGAAAGGGCACAGCGAGAGAGGGGAGAGAGGAATAAGAGACAAAGAGGAAGGACGGGAAGGAGGGGGAGAGAGAGAGAGAGGGAGCAGGGAGAGGAGGGAGAGGGAGAGGGAGAGAGAGGGGAGAGAGAGAGAGAGAGAGATGAGAGAGAGAGGGAGAGGAGAGAGAGAGAAGAGATGAGAGAGGAGAGAGAGAGAGAGAGAGAGAGAGAGAGAGAGAGAGCGAAGAAGAGAGAGAGAGAGGGAGGGACCAGGGAGAGAGGGGTAAGGAGGGGGGAGGGAGGGAGGGAGGAGGGAGCGGAAGGGAGAGGGAGAGAGAGAGAGAGAGAGAGAGAGAGAGAGGAGAGAGAGAAGAGAGAGAGAGAGAGAGAGAGAGAGAGAGAGAGAGAGACGAGAGAGAGAGAAGAGAGAGGGAAGGAGGCAGAGAGAGAAAGGAGAGAGAGACAAGCAAGAGAGACGAGAGAAAAGAGAAACGAGAAAGCAGAAAGAGGAAAGAGAAAGAGAAAGAGAGACGAGACAGAGAGAGAGAGAGAGTAGTTGCAGGGGTGGGGGCGGACGGGGATGACTCCCTTTCGCACACCATCTGTTCGAGCGATGAAAGCACCAGAAGCCACACAGTGAACAAATTACGGCGATAAAAAAAGACTACCCCCGTCGTTTTTCATCGCCTGGCATCCGCCTCCCCTTCTCTGCTTCTCTCTCTCCCCTCCCTCCCCCTTTCTCTCTCTTTCTCCCCCCTCCCTCTCTCTCTTTCTCTCCCTCCCTCTCTCTTTCTCTTCCCCCTCTCTCACTTCCTCTTCTCTCCCCCCCCTCTCTCTCTCTCTTTTCTCCTCCCTCCGCCCCCCTCTCGTCTTTCTCTCTCTCCCCTTCCCTCCCCCCGCCTCTCTCCTTTCTCTCCCTCCCATCCCCCCCCCCTCTCTTCCCTCTCCCTCCCTCTCTCCTCTCTCTTCCCTCCCTCCGCCCCCCCCCCCTCTCACTCTCTCCCTCCCTCCCTCTTTCTCTCTTTTCTCTCCCTCTCCCACTCTCTCTTTCTCTTCTCCCTCCCCCCCTCTCTCTCTCCTCTCCCTCCCTCTCTCTCTCTTTCTCTCTCCCCCCCCACCTCTCTCTCCTTCTCTCTCTCTTTGACAGTATACACGAAAACACCATGGAACGGAAAAGCATTGCAATGTATTATTTATGTTGATGTCATTATGATTAGCATTACTTTGATGTTCGCCATTAACATGTTTTATATACATTTTTTTAATATAAAGGCGTTTATTTTTTCTTAAATACGGTTTTGATATTACGTTTTTGAATAGAGCGAGTCATTTATAGTGTTGTCCGTATAATTATCATTGCTTTGATGTTTTGGTGTCGTCATGAAATTTGGGGAAAAAAGAGAAAAAAATGATAAATAAAAAAATAATAAAATAAAATTAAAAAATAACATGAGATTATTTACTATTTCTTTTCTGGAATTGTCGTCGAAGTCTGCGAGGGAGAGGAAAGAGGAAGAAAGAAGGAAGTCGAAAGGGAAGGGAAGAGGAAGAAAGTAGGAAGAGAGGGAAGGAGAGCAGGAAGGGAGTAGGAGGGAGGAAGAGAAGAGAGATGAGAGAGGAGTAGGAGGAGGAAGAGACGGAAGAGAGAGGGTGGGTTGTGGCGAGAGGAGAGAAGAGGAGAAGGAGGAGAGAAGAAGAGGAGTGGAGGGGAGGAGAGTGAGGAAGAGGAGGTGGTGAAGGATGGCGAGTAGGAGGAGGCTGGAGAAGGAGAGAGGAAAGAGAAGTAGGAGAGTAGAAGAGGAGGAGGAAGAGGAGGGGTGGAGGCGAGAGGAGGAGGAGGGAAGAGAGGAGAGTAGGAGAGAGGAGGAGATGTGAAACGAGGGAGAGGAGGAGGAGGCGGCGGAGGAGGAGGAGGAGCAGCGTTCAAAGACGTTTGATGTGATGAACTCCGTCCGTTTCCCTTTCCTCCCCTTTGCATTGTCTCGCCCGTGTTTTTGGTCCGCGCATTCGCCGACTCTTGTGCGTATTGTATTTGTTTCTTTTCCCGCTTTTCCAATTCGCTTCCCTTTCCCGATGTGCACTTTTCGGGGCCCTTTTATTATCCTCCTTTTCATCCTCTCCCTCTTTCATTCGCTTCTCCCTCACTCCCCTTTGTCATGTAGCGAACCGTTCCTCAAGGTTTTGGTATTTCCTCCTTGTTATCGCGAACTTCGAGGAAAGAGAAAGATCTGACGTTGATGTCTCTCTCTCTCTCTCTCTCTCTCCTCTCTCTCTCTCTCTCTTTCTCTCTCTCTCTCTCTCTCTCTCTCTCTCTCTCTCTCCTCTCTCTCTCTCTCTCTCTCTCTCTCTCTCTCTCTCTCTCTCTCTCTCTCTGTCGGTCTGTATGACTGTCTAATTCTCTCTCTCTCTCCTCTCTCTCTCTCTCTCTCTCTCTCTCTCTCTCTCTCTCTCTCTCTCTCTCTCTCTCTCTGACCTTTGTAATTTCGAGTCCAGAGTTCGAACAGGAAATTTCGATCAGATGTTTCCAGCTAACATTCTCACATTTTTCTTGATCCCCCATTTTTTTTTTGTTGTGTCTCTCTGTTTCTCTTCTCTCCCTCTCCTCCCAATCTCTCTCTCTTTCCCCCCTCCCCCCCCCTCTCTCTCTTTCTCTCTTTCTCCCCCCCCCTTCTCTCTCTCACTGTCTGTCTCTGTTTCTCTTCTCTCTCTCTCTCTCTCTCTCTCCCTCTCCTTCCTCTCTCTCCCTCTCACTCCTCTCCTCTCTCTCACTCTCTCTCTCTCCTCATCCTCTCTCTCTCTCTCTCTCTCTCCCTCTCTCTTCTCATCTCCCCCTCTTCTCTCTCCCTCTCTCTCTTCCCTCTCACTCTCTCTCTCTCAACTCTCTCTTCTCCTCCTCTCACTCTCTCTCCTCTCACTCTCTCTCCCTCCATCTCTCTTCTCCCTCTCACTCTCTCTCCCTCTCACTCACTCTCTTCCCTCTCCTCTCACTCACTCTCTCTCCTCTCACTCTCTCTCCCTCTCACTCTCTCTCTCTCACTCTCACTCTCTCACTCTCACTCTCTCTCCCTCTCACTCTCTCTCCCTCTCACTCTCTCTCCCCTCTCACTCTCTCTCCCTCTCACTCTCTCTCCCTCTCTCTCTCTCCCTCTCTCCCTCTCTACTCTCTCTCCTCTCCTCTCTCTCTCTCTCTCTCTCCTCTTCTCTTCCTTCCCTCCCTCTTCTTCCTCTCCCTCTCTCTCTTCCTCTCCCTCTCTCTCTCTCCCTCCCTCTCTGACACTGTATCACTCTCTGTCTACTAATCTGTCCGTGTCACTCTTCTCGTCTCTGTCTTCCTTTGGACAGCTGATGTATCGGAATATTCTAGAAAAAGCGGGGTTATTTGCAAATGGAATTCATTTGAAGCTGCGTAATCATGCTGGATAATTAGAAACGAACACACACGCACATACACATTATATTTCCCCTTTCCCTGTTGCATTCTCCCCTCTCTCTCTTTCTCTTTTTTCTGTTTTTCCTTCTCTCTCTCTTTCTTCTCGCTCCTCTCTCTCTCTCTTTCTCTTTCTCTTTCTATTTATATTTTCTCTCTCTCTCTCTCTTTCTATTTTACTTTCTCTCTCTCTCTCTCTCTCTCTCTCTCTCTCTCTCTCTCTCTCTCTCTCTCTTCTCTCTCTCTCTCTCTCTCTCTCTTCTCTTTCTCTCTCCTCTCTCAGTCCCTTGTAATTTCGAGTACGGAGTTTCGTACAGGAAATTTCGGTTAGATGTCTCCAGCTAACATTTTCATTTCCCTAGATCCCCCTTTTCGCTCTCTCTCTCTCTCTCTCTCTCTCTCTTTCCTTCCATCCCCCTTCTCTCTCTCTCTCATTTCCCTAGATCCCCTTTTCGCTCTCTCTCTCTCCCTCCCTCCTTCCCTTTTTCCATCCCACTTCCTCTCTCTCCCTCCTCCTTCAAACACCCTTCTTTCTCTCTGACTCTCCTCACTTCCTTCCCTCTCCCTCCCTCCACCCCTTCTCCTTCCCTCTCCCTCCTCCCACCCCTTCTCCTTCCCCTCTCCCTCCTCCCACCCCTTCTCCCCTCTCCTTCCACCTCTCCCTCCTCCCACCCCTTCTCTCCCTCTCCTCCCTCCCACCCTTTCGCCTTCCTCTCTCCCTCCCTCCCACCCCTTCCCCTCTCCCTCCTCCCTTCTCCTCCCCTCTCCCTCCCTCCCCACCCTTCTCCTTCCCCTCTCCCTCCCTCCCACCCCTTCGCCTTCCTCTCTCCCTCCCTCCCACCCTTCTCCTTCCCCTCTCCCTCCCTCCCACCTTCTCCTTCCCCTCTCCTCCCTCCCCCCCTCCTTCCCTCTCCTCCATCCCACCCCTTCTCCTTCCCCTCTTCCTCCCTCTCTCTCTCTAACTTCGGTATCACTGGAATTGCGTGACGAAGGGAAAGCAATCATGCCTGAAAATACGTAAATCCGAGTAAAGATATTAAATATAATGCAAATTCAAACTCGTTTAACATTACCAGTGTCTTTGTTCAGGCGATAAAAAACCCGAGCAATTTAGTACTTATTATAATATGCGCTCCATTTAATTTGCTTGCCGTTCATAAAGTAATATGAATTCATTTGCATAATTGATACCTGTGTTTGTTTTAGTGAAAGAAAAACAATTATTATACGTTTAACTGGGCGTGTTTAATCTACGAACAGTTCATAAATCTCGTTAAGCTGGCAAATAGCTTACACATATCTATCATAAAGAGGACGTATTATGACAAAAGGTGGTCTTTATTCCACGACAAAATCCATTAAAAGATAAGAACCAGCGATTCAACATGCTCAAAAAGTCAACAAGCTATCTATGGTTTCTAATTTCCAGCGGCACAAAAGTCGTAAACAGCTTCCATAAAAAGGAGAAAAAAAAGTCTATATCGCTTGGTAGAAATCTAGCATCTGAACAACGGACAGCTTGAGGTGAAAAAACGGAATATACCACAAAAGAGAGAAAGGAGAAGGAAAAAAAATAATAAATCAGTAAAAAAGAAGCTCACCCGCTCTCAGTGAAACCCATACACCCTCGTGGCTTGTCTATTGAGGTATTATTCTGTCGTTTGCAGACTTGATAGCCGAGGATAAGTCTTTCGGTCGAGTTTGTTTACATTCGAGTGCGCGCTTTTCACGACGAGGGGCGTACATCTTTTGAAAGTCGCCGTGGACGGGTAGGGTTCGGAATTACCTCCTTTAAACTCGTACTGTGTGGGTTAAGGTAGAATGTCGAACCAATAGTATTCCGGAAGAGTTTTTTTGTTTTAGTTTTTTTTTTTTCTCTCTCTCTCTCTCTCGCAACGCGGGGTATGCATCTTTTGAAAGTCTCCGTGGACGGGTAGGGATAGAAATTACTTCCTTTAAACTCCCGTCGTGTGGGTTAAGGTAGGATGGCGAACCAATGGTATTCCGGAAAAGTTTTTTTCTTTATTTTCCTTTGTTTTGTCTTGTTTTGCTTTGTTTTAGTTTTTCTCTCTCTCAACGAGGGGTATGCATCTTTTGAAAGTCTCCGTGGACGGGTATGGATAGAAATTACTTCCTTTAAATTCGTTTTGTAGGGTATGTGTGGACAAGGAAGTACATCGAACCAAAAGGGAAGGATTTTAAGGTTTTAAGTATCTTTTTTTGTTTCATTTTTTCCCTTTTTCACGGTGAGGGGTATGCATCTTAGTGTATGTGTTTGTTGTGTGTGTGTGGGGTGGTGTAGTGTGTAGTTTGTGTGTGTGTGTAGTGTGTACTGGTTGTGTAGTGTGTGTGTAGTTGTGTGCTGTGTGTGTGGTACTCGATATGTGTATGTATATTGATGAGATCGCGTGTGTGTGTGGGTGTGGTGTGGTGTGTGTGTATGTATCGTTATATGTCACTAAAATATAATATAACTACGGTACAATATGTTATAGCTGGTGATAGTAGTATTATGTTAATATTTATATATATTAGTGATAATCCGAAATGATTTGTTTTTATTTTTTTTATTATATTTATTAGTACTATAACGAGGGGTGTGATACATCCTTTATGTGAATATATATGAGATATCTCAAGTCTTGAGTAATACGGTATAAGGATTATATAAAATTGTTTGATATACTATTATATCTCCTATTTTTAATTATATTTGTTTTTTTATATACTATTATCAACTATTCTAATTAGTATAAATACATCACATAAATATGTAGTTCAATATATGTATATAGTAACTATAGTGATTATATTTAATTAATATAGATATATATATGATTTATATTTTATATGAAATATATATTTTTTTGGGCTAATAGTATGAGAATACATTATCTAATAATAAATCTACCTGGATTCGTGCGTATAATTCATTATCATTATTATAGAACATAATCCTTATAATGCGTAGGTATATAGCATGACTATTATACATTATTATGCACGAGAATTGTAATTTCAATTCTGTTGTAGCAATTTATAATAGATTTAATATTATCACATCTATATTATCTACGTAACACACTCTCACCTAATAGCATGAATTAGTCGGGGGATAGCTAACTCATTATATTTTATCTTCTTCTAATATCTAAATTCCGGCTGTGATATGTTTCTTCACTATTAAACATCTCGTTCATACTGTAACATTCAACTTCTTATATATAATACACTCACGGTCACGCATAGAATAGCTTATATGCGCAATTATGCATAAGGTACATGGTGGACAGTTACATGGTAGAATGAATTGAGAATGTTAAAATTAGTAAGCGTGATAATTATCTACTTATCATAATAAACGACAATAGTGGCACTGGTAGGATCACTTAGTGTAGGTTGGCGGGAGTCCATTTTACAAATTGAAAGCGTTATGGTAAAGCGAGTTGTATAACTATATATGGATACATCCTATTATGCTGTATTATTGCCTCCATAATATAGACTTACATTGATATTATCTCACTCTAAAAATAATAACAGTGCTATTATATAATATTAATTACTGAGTATTCATCAATACTCACTATAATAATTATGTTATATAAGGTTATACTTATAACATAATATACATTATCCCAAGTTATACATTTTTCTTTTTGTGTAAGATAAATATAAATAAGCAAAAAATAATTGAGCGCTTTTATGCGCTTGGGTTTCGACTGCTCTAATATTAAGAAACGGGTACTGTGACGCTATAAGTAATATATGAGTCAGCTATAATGTGTATCTACCTATATACTCAATAACTCACTCAACAGTATAACTATTGGTCACTACGGATACTTAAACAGGAAATTCCTAGATCACTATATTGCTTACACGTCTTCATGTATATAGTATTACGGATATACCACATTGCCTTCTCTATCATCTCACTACCTTATAGATACCTGATATATCTGATGCCCGCTTGATATAAATACATTAAATAAATTCTATCACTATGGTATATATGTATATATATATATTATGTTCATTAATAATATATTTATATATATATTCCATATATATATATTATATATATATTATATATATATATATATATATATAATGTAATAATTATATATATAATAATGTATACACACAAAACACCCACACACACACACACACACCACACAAACACACACATAACACACACACACACACCATACACAGATATATATATATATATATATATATATAATATATATATATAACTACTAAACAGCGTCCACCGAAGAAAGCCTATTTGCAGCTAATACAGTGCGAGTATACCGTGATGCATTATGAGCTAGGACGGTTTAACCTCTCTTAAGCTTTGTTTTCAGGTGTAGATAGTCGTGTGTCAGCAAGGTGTGTGTGTGTGTTGTGTGTGTTCGTGCTCTATTTGAGCGTGATCTCGAGAGAAGTCGGTTCTGTATATGAGTGGTAGGTGATCACAGCCTTATCGCACGGTTGGGAGATACGCATATTTTAAGAAGATGATATTTTATTATATTGACTTATTTAATTATATGATATTTAGTATTTATCTTGATTATTTGTGATTATTTATATATGTATATTGTGTGTGTGGCTTGTGTGTGTGGATGTGTGTGTTGTTTGTTAGTGTGTAGTTAGTGTGTGTGTGTTGTGTGTATTAGTTTATTTGAGTGTATGTTGTTTGTTGAGTTGTGTGTGTATTGTCGTGTTGTGTGTAGTGTGTGTGTGTGTGAGTGTAGTGTGCTATTCTTGTTCTGTTTAGATTATTTATATTGATTTTGATGTATAATGAATGTTATCTATTGTATTATATATTGTTATATATTATATTTAGGATTATGATCTTCATTATCTTGGTATAATTATTAGTTATGTATATATGATTCTTTATTATAGTATCTTTATATATAATTATTTGATATGATTTTATCTTTATTGTTAATATATTATATTATTTATATGTTTATTTGTATTTTAATTTGTTAATTTTATGCAATATTTTGTTCACATTAATATATATATATATATATATATATTTATAGTTATATTAATAATATATTGTATTTAATCTTATATCTTATTTTATGTGCTTATATTTATTATATATTAATTTTATTTATTTACTATATATGTTTATTCAATATATTTGTTATTTATAACTGATTAATATTTTATTACCATTAAATGCTAATAATTCTATATATATATATCTTTTTGTTAATTTAGTTTCCATTTTATTATACAATTATTTTTAATTAACATCTTGTTCAATTTATATTATATATATATTAATTTATTATATTATTACATTCATTCATTATATTTATAATATATCTATAACTCTTATTATCATTTATACTATGATTATAATATTATTTATTATTACGCATTATTATCTTATTAACATCACTATCCTTCCTTATTTTTAGAAAATGACGACTCTATGCATGCTCCTCCGTTCGGCAGCGATCCATTACTGAACGATTATCCTGATTTATGCGTCGATCACCCACGGCGTATGTGATGGAGTGCCGCGGCGGGCTCTCACACGTGCGCAGACTCCGTGTCATTTGTCTTATAAAATTGCATGCTCATCCCAACACGTGCGGAAGGAAGAGTTCACACGCGCACATCATTCGTAAAGCTATGGATAGGGACGAATTGCAACGGACACGAAAAGGTAATTATTCCATTGAGTTTTGGAAAAGCTGATGAAAGGACACTCCCTTTGCAACGACCCGTCTCGGATGTGAATGAAGGACCCGCGGCATCCCGTCTCGGATGTGAACAAAGGACGCGTTCGCAGCGACCCGTCTCGGATGGGAACGAAGACTCGCAACGACCATGGTCTGCGGATGGGAAGGAAGGACTCGCAGCAACCCGTCGCGGATGGGAACGAAGACTCACAACGACACGTCTGGATAGGAACGAAGGACGCGCAGTAACCCGTCTGGAATGGGAAGGAAGGACTCGCGGCGTCTCGTCTCTAATGGGAACGAAGGAAGAACTACCAGCAAGCCCGTCTCGGATATGAACGAAGGACTCGCAACGACCCTTCTCAGATAGGAACGAAGGACTCGCAACGCCCCGCCTCGGATGTGAACGAAGGACTCGCAAGCCTCGGATAGTGAACGAGGGATTCTATCTTTCCGTTGCCTCGAGGACCCCTGGGGATGGGAGTCATTGTTGCCATCGCGAGGTCCGTGTCCCCTCGAGATATCCGGCGGAGATAATGCCCTGTTGCACCGTCGACCTCGCCTGATAACCCCGTATATTGTTTCCTGGGCTTCGAGAGACGGGGGGACTGTTATGGCCTTTACGTGATCGGATAAGTTA
>NW_020869654.1:256567-266567 GCF_003789085.1 Penaeus vannamei | reverse complement strand
TTGCCCGGTGGAATTCGCGAGAACGGCCAGGGTGTCGGCGGGAGAGTGAATGTGTGTTTCAGGGTAAATACAGGGTGAGCCTCATTAACTAGAAGGGGATATTGGGCATTCTAGGGTACTGAGGGCATAGTAGGTGTTGTTTGAATATCTTAGAAGGAGAAGACACTCCCATGCATAGGATAGAGAGGATATTCTTTGAAGAGCTTAGAAGGAGAAGACACTCCCATGCACAGGATAGAGAGGATTTGAAGATTTAGAAGCAGAAGACATTCCCACGCAAGGATAGAGAGGACGTTGTTTGAAGAGCTTAGAAGGAGAAATTCCCATGCAAGGATAGAGAGGATGTTCTTTGAAGAATTTAGAAGGAGAAATTCCCATGCAACGTTGTTTGAAGAGCTTAGAAGCAGAATACACTCCCATGCAAGGATAGAGAGGATATTGTTTGAAGAGCTCAGAAGCAGAAGACATTCCCACGCACAGGATAGAGAGGACGTTGTGTGAAGCTCGCAGCCGTCCAACGCACAAAGCCCGTTGACGAAGGACTCACCGACCCCGTGGAAGAATCTGTCCTCGGGTGAGCCACGGAGAAGCTGAGTCAGGAATGGGTTTCACATGGGGGCCAAGCACGAGAGATGAATAAGGCGCTTGTGAGGCGGTGAGTCACGCGGCTGAGTTGTGAGTTGTTCCCGCCGCGCCACATGTCCCGCTGATAAGCCGTGATTAACCGCAAGACGCTCGCGGGCGGGGATGCGGGCGGGCGGGCGGGCGGTCATGTGGAGCTGTCAGGAACTCGCTGATGTTTCCATTACGAGGGACGCCTTCTCGGTGGGGGGTAGGGCGTGGGCGTGAAGGATGATGATGCCTGTTTTTTAATGTTTTGTGTATGAAATTCACACACACACACACACACACACACACACACACAAAACACACACACACACACACACACAAACACAACACACACACACACACACACGCAAACACACACACAACACACACACACACACACACACAAACACACACACACACACACACACACACACACACACACACACACACACACACACACACACACACACACACACACACACACACACACACACAAACGCTACATATACAACAAAGCAGAGTTAGCATTGACAAAGCCTACTTGTAGACATTTCTCCTTAAAATAACAAAAGCCAAAGATCCAATGATAAACAAAAATAATAATGCATTTTTTTTTTATAAATATTGGAAAGATAACACGATCTTGGCAAATTTTTTAATGATCGTCTTAATTCCCCGCGGCAAAAGGCAGTGCAATCATTGTGTGAATTTTTATCATGCAAAGCAGTTCTGGGCTTTGAATGATAAAAGTAAAAAGAAATTAACAACAGTAACAACAACAGTAATAACGACGACAACAGCAACAACAAGAAATATGCAACAACAATAACAATGGCAAGAACAATGTCAACAACAGTAAGAATAAGGAACGTGTAAAAACAACAAGAAGCATGCAACAACAACAACAATGAACATGTAACAACAAGAAACATGCAACAACAGCCACATCAGCTACCACAGCAACAACAATGACAACTACCACAGCAACAACAATGACAACACGGCAACAAACAACCAACGAGGAACATATTACAACAACAACAACAACATCCCCACCCCCAACGACAACAAGTAACAACAACCAACAATGAACACGTAACAACAACATCAACCCCAACGACAACCAACAACAACAACAACAAAACCGGGGAACATGTAACAACAACAACAACAACAACCCCCAACGACAACAATAACAACAACAACAACAACAACACCGAGGAACATGCAACAATTACAAGCATTTAACACCAGCACAAAAAGCACACACACTTCTCACCCAAATAAAATTTTTTTTTGTCTCCATCTCAGACGGAGGTGTGAAGTCCACTTGAATTGTCTCGCAGAAAAGGGGCAAACTTTTTAAGCACTTGTGAATTAGGCGAACTATTTTGGGGCAAAATTTATGTCTCGAATAATTTCTGGCTTTAAAAAGAAGAGTGTTTCTCTCTCTCTCTCTGTCTGTCTCTCTCTCTCTTCTCTCTCTCTCTCTCTGTTTCTCTCTCTCTCTCCCTGTCTTTCTCATTCTCTCTCCTCTCTCTCTCTCTCTGTTTTTCTCTCTCTCTCCCTGTCTTTCATTCTCTCTCTCTCCTCTCTGTGTCTCTCTTTGTCTCTCTCTGTCTCTCTGTCTGTCTGTCTGTCTGTCTGCCTCTCTTTCTCTCTCTTATTATATGCGTACTAATCACATTACACATCTGTCTGACAGTTCTCTCTCCTCTCTCTCTCTCTCTTTTCTCTCTCTGTCTCTCTCTCTCTCTCTCTCTCTCTCTCTCTCTCTCTCTCTCTCTCTCTCTCTTCTCTCTCTCTCTCTCTCTCTCTCTCTCTCTCTCTCTCTCCCTCCCTCCCTCCCTCCTCCCTCCCTCCCTCCCTCCCTCCCTCCCCCTCCCTCCCTCCCTACAGGGTCTACAAGGAGGGAGTAAGTAAAAAAAAAAAAAAAAAAAAAAAAACGAAAAAAAAACAAACTTTGGTAGAAAAAAAAAAAATAATAAAAAAATAATAATAAATAAATAAAAATAAAAAGAAAAAGAAACATACTTTAAGAATTAAAAAAAAATATATAAATATAACAAAAAAAAAAAAAAAAAAAAAAAAAAAAACGAAGCGAGATACACCTCCTTCTTTCGTCCAAGTTAAGGTGAAATATTATGCAAATTAGCCACGAGATAATCCAGCGTAAATCCGCGAAGGTGTGGCTTTCTCTTGTTGTTTTTTCCTTTAAGTGGAATTAAAAAAACTTCCCTTAATCGTGGAGGAGAGATGATGATTAATCGTGGAGGAGAGATAGGATGATGAGAGGAGTGAAGGAGGGAGAGAGGGTAGGATGGGAGGGAGAGGGAGGGAGGAGGGAGGAAGAGGGGGTAGGATGAGAAGGGGGGGATAGGATGGGGGAGGAAAAGATAAGATGGGAGGGGGGAGGGGGTAAAGGAGTGGAGGGAGGAGGGGAGAGGGAGGCGGATAAGGAGAAGAGGGAGAAGGGGTATGAGGGAGGAGGAGGGTTGAGGGTGGGAGATAGCGGAGGGGGGAGGGAAGGAGGGGGAAGGTTGAGGGAGAGGAAGATAAGGGAGGTGAGGGGGAAAGGAGGGAAAGGATGGGAGGGAAGATGAGGGGTGACAGGTATAAGGAAAATAGGAAGAAGTAAGGAAGGAAGGGTTTAAGGTGAAGGTCAGGATTAGGAAGGAGAGGAGGGTGAGGAGTAAGAAGGAAGGTCAGGCGCTGGGAGACAGATGAATAGGGAGAGATGGAGAAGGAGAAGGGGAGGGAAGGGGGAGAAAGAGAGGACAGGGAGAGGGGGAGGGGGAGAGAAAGGAGAGAGAAAAGGGAGAGGAGCGTAGTAGGGGAGGAATAGAAAGGAGAGAGAGGTAGGGAAGACAGGCGCAATAGAAGAGAGGCGAAGATAGAGAGGGTAGCGAGAGAAGGAAGAGAGAGAGATAAAGAGTGAGAGTGAAAAAAGTAGAGAGAGAGAGAGAGAGAGAGAAAGAATATGAAAATAAAAAAATAAAAAGAGAGAGGGAGAATAAGGGAAGACAAATGAAAGAAAAGTAAAAAAAAAAAAAATTCCCTCAAGAAAAAAAAAAAACAAAAAAAAAAACAAAACAACAAAAACAGGACCCAGCATCCACAATTAGAAAGAAAAGCCATGACATACGAACACATCAGCTTTCGTAATGGGATGAAAAGCTACCTGCCGCCGAATTCCCCTTCGCTGACCTCGACTTCGGCTTCGCTCGGGAGTCTTATCTAAACAAAATCACGAGCCTATGCTGAGCTAGCCACTCGTACGCCCACTCGTGTTACATCCTCATAATCGGTTCACTTTAACGCCTCATAGAAAACGGGTGGGGGGGGGGGAGGTGTTATTAGAGAGGCGAGTGAGTATTCGAATGAGGGACTCGCGTGCATACGTACACGAGCAGGTGTATGCACGCGGATATGTGCATTAAAACTGGACACTCATATTCACATTCACGCACTCATGCACACAAGCACACAGACAAACAAACAAACACAAGAACAAACAGACAGACAGACAAACAAACAAGCAAGCTAGACAGACAGATAAAACACAACAGACAGACAAAACAAACAAATACAGACAGACAGAAAACAAACAGACATACCAGACAACAGACAGACAGACAGAAACAAAAACACAGACAGACAAAACATGGGCAGACAAGACAGACAGATCCCCCTTCTAACAGCCTGGCGATGCGGGGTTATCAGCGCCAAGACGTCAGGTTCCCAGCGTCTCAAGGTTATTCCAACTTTAGTAATTGAAGCCACAAAGTTTGGTTATCTTGGCGTCATAATAGAGGCATGAATAAAGCATTGTTCTTGGGGTGGGTGAGGAGGGCAGCGGTGGCACGGGGGAGGGTTGAGGTGGGAAGGGGAGGAGGTGTGGAGGTGCCGGAGGAGGGGGGAGGAGGGGAAGGGAGGGAGGAAGAGGTGGGAGGATGAGGGAGGGAGGATTGAGGCGGGATGGAGGGAGGGTGGCAGAGGAGGAGGAGGGTAGGGAGGAGGGGGAGGTGGATGGGTGGAAGGGGGGAAGGGAGGAGGGAGGGAGGGAGGAAGAAGGTGGATGGAGGAGGGGAGGAGGAGCGGGAGGGATGGAAGCGGTGAGGAGGAGAGCGTTGTGGGAGGGAGCGGAAGAGGTGGGAGGAGGGAAGAGGTGGGGTGGGTGGAAGGGGAGGAAGGCTCGAGGGAGGAGAGGGATGGAGGGAGAGGTGGGTGGGGTGAAGAGGCGTAGGGAGAGAGGGGGATTTGTTGGGATAGGATAAGAGGGAGTAAGGAGGGGAGGGAGGAAGAGGTGCGGAGGATGGAGAGGGAGGAGGAGGAGGGAGGGAGGGAAGAGGTGGAGGGTGAGGAAGGAGGAGGGCAGGGAGAGGAAGAGGTGGGGAGGATGGAGGGGGAGGGAGGGAGGAGGGAGAGGGGAAGAGGTGGTGAGGGTGGAGCGAAGGAGGAAGGAGAGGTGGATGGGGTGGGAGTGAGGGAGGAAGGGGAAGTGGATTAGAGGGAGGAGGTGAATGGGGTGGAGAGAGGGAGGAGGTGGGTAGAGGAGGAGGAGGGGAGTTAGAAGGAAGGAGGTGGGTGGGGTGGAAGAAGAGGAGGAAGTGGATAGGGTGGAAGGAGAGGGAGGGTGCGAGATGAGGTAGAAGGGCAGAGAGGAGACGAAAGGAGGTGCGAAGGCGAGGGGGGGGGAGAAAGGGGAGGAGAGGAGGAAGAGAGAGGGGAGGGACAGTGAAGAGAGAAGGATGGAGGGGGAAGGGGAAGAGGAGAGGAGTGGAGAGCAGCTACTGTTTATGTCATGGAGATAAAGCTTGGAAATTCGAGAAGATTTTTGGGGCAATGGGTCCCTTTCGAATTTCTATTTCCCCGTATCTTAGAGTTTTGTGTCTTGGTTTGGTCTCTCTCTCTCTCTGTCTGTCTGTTGTCTCTGTTCTCTGTCTCTGTCTCTCTCTCTCTCTCTCTCTCTCTCTCTCTCTCTCTTCCTCTCCCTCTCTCTCTCGTCTCTCTCTCTCTCTCTCTCTCTCTCTCTCTCTCTCTCTTCTCTCTCTCTCTCTCTCTATCTATCTCTCTCTCTCTCTCTCTCTCTCTCTCTCTCTCTCTCTTCTCCTCTCACTTCCTCTTTCCTCTTTCCCTCCTCCCTCCTCTCTCCCTTCCTTCCACTTCTCTCTTTCCTTCCCTCTCTCCCTTGTTCTCTCTATCTCTCTTTTCTCATTTTCTTCCTCGTTCCTATCTCTTTTTCAATCTCCATTTTTTCTTGCTTCTTAAGAGTTTTTTTTTTTTTTTTTTTTTTTTTTTTTTTTTTTTTCTTTTTATTTTTTTGGCAGCTCTTTCCTTCCTCCCATTCCCCCATTCCATTTGCCTCTCTATTGTATCCGTTATTTATTCTTTTCTCCCTTTTGTGTTTCATCCATGCCTCGGTTTCTTTTTTTCTTCTTTTTTACACTTCTGTTTGTGTTTTCATCTCATGCCTCCGGTTTACTTTCTCAATATGCTCTCTGTCTTTCTTCTGTCTTCTCTTCTCTCTTCTCTCCTCTCTTTCTCTCTTTCTCTCTCTCTCTCTCTCTCAATCTCTCTCTCTCTCTCTCTCTCTTCTCTCTCTCTCTCTCTCTCATCTGCTCTACATTTCTTCAATATCTCTCTCTGTATCTCTCTCTCTCTCTCTCTCTCTCTCTCTCTCTCTCTCTCTCTCTCTCTCTCTCTCTCTCTCTCTCTCTCTCTCTCTCTCTCTCTCTCTCCCTCTCTCATATACAAAGACATTGTTATACATTTCCCTTAACACTCTACACCGATATGCACAACCTACATGCATCTCTCCACGCATGTTTCCCCTCTCCTTGGCCACATTCCTGTACGAAACACGCCCCTAAACCTACACACGAGGGAATGAGCACTATTTCCCCCCTCCTCCCCCCACCCCACCCCCACCCGATCGAAGTCACAGCGAGAGGTTTTGAACACTATTTCCCCCTCCTCCTCCACCCCCACACCCGATCGAAGTCACAGCGGTAGGTTTTGAACACTATTTCCCACCCCTTCCTCCCTCCTCCTCCCCCCTTTCCTCCCACCCCCTCATTCCGATCGAAAGTCACAGCGAGAGGTTTTGAACACTCTTTCCCCACCTCCCTTCCCTTCCCTCCACCCACCCCACCCCCTTATCCGATCGAAGTCCACAGCGGTAGGTTTTGAACACTATTTCCCACCCCTTCCTCCCTCCCCTCCTCCCACCCCACCCCCTTCATCGATCGAAGTCACAGCGAGAGGTTTTGAAACACTTATTCCCCCCCTCCTCCCTCACCACCACCCCACCCCCACACCGATCGAAATCACAGCGAGAGGTTTTGAACACTCTTCCCCCCCTCCTCCTCTTCCCCACACCCGATCGGAAGTCACAACGAGAGCTTTTGAACACTATTCCCCTTCAACCCCCACCCCACACCAACCCGACACCCCCACACCCCACCGAAATCACAGCGAGACCGTTTTCGCATTCAATTCCTAAGACTCTCTACGTTTCTGGAAATATTTCCGAAATCGCCCCTCCCCCCCACCCCCACCCCCACCCACCCCCACCCCCACCCCCCCCACCCCCACCCCCCCCCCCACCCCATCGCCGCTAACCCCCCCCCCTTTTTTTTTTTGCATAAGCTTCAACTGTTCACAAATATTGGCTCGCGGAAGAAGCTCGGAAGATGAAAGTCTCGACGAGGTATTCGGGTTCCAAGGCCTTTTGAGCTGATTGATGGTTGAGTTGTTAGGGGGCTGTTTGGATTGGGAATGGGGGTGGATGGTGGATGGGTGGTGGGGATGGGGTGGATGGATGGGTTGATGGTTGAAGTTATTAGGGGGCTGTTTGGATTGGGGGATAGGTGGGATGGGCGTGGATGAGTGGATGGGCGTGGTGGGTGGGGTGGGATGGGTGGAATTGGTGGTGGGCTGGGTGTGGTGGATGGGCTGTGGGTGGGGTGGGTGGGTGGATGGTGGATAGATGGATGGTGTAGTGGATGGATGGGTGGTTTAGGTGGGTGGGTGGATGGTATGGATGGTGAGAGGGAGGATGAAAGAATGGATGGATGGATGATGAACAAGTGGGCAGACAGAACAGACAAACAAATAGTCAGACAGATAGACAGACATACATGCATATATATACTCACAAAGACCCCTATAAATACACACAAATACAAAAATATATCTGTGTACATGCACTTCCTTACACCCAACCCCACACAAACGCCAAATTTATCCCTCACACTCTTCATCTTAAAAAACATCAGCTTTAAGCTTTCTCTCTGTTTTATCCACGGCTTCCATCCACCCTCGACGCCGCCCTCCTGCCACCACGCCCCTCAACAGCTCGCATTTTCCTCGTATTTTGGGCGTAATTACAGAGGAAAATCTCTGCCTGGCACTTGTTGGCACCACACCGGGTTCTAAGCTCCGAGGTGCCACTGCGGGGATTCAGTCGGCCTTGTGACGTCATGCTGACACCGACACCGGCCACCTGACACGGGGGAATGTGTTCTGTGTCAGAGCTCCGGTGGTGGTGTCAGGGGAGGTATGCTGTTACATCCAATGCAGACACATGAGAATGGGAAAGTGCTTGCGAGAGGAGCCGGCCGAGAGAAAAATGATTGCACAGCTGTTCTTGATAGAGTCGCCAACGCTCGGATGAGAAACCGAGGAAGGAGAGGTATCCATGAACAGTTTGGTAAGACAAAGAAGCACGCATAGATGGTGGATATTCTTATGGAAACTTGTCGGAGAAACTTAAAAGTCTGCTGAATGTCATAATCCCACCCGCTCTCTCTCTCTCTCTCTCTCTCTCTCTCTCTCTCTCTCTCTCTCTCTCTCTCTCTCTCTCCTCCCTCTCTCTCTCCCTCCCTCTCGTTCAAAAAGTGTTTTTTCTTTCTTTCTTTCCTCTTCAACTTCTCATCTTTTGCTTGCAAGTACCAACAACTAACATTTTTCCATCATTAGTCATGAAAAAACCGTCATATCCAGTCCATCATCAGATAGAAGATCTCGCCCAAATAAGGTCCCTTCTGCGGCGTTCCTCCCTCCTTCTCCGTGTAGCGTCGGAGGGAGACAGCGACACCGCGCCTCCCACACCAATTATTCCGAGTAGATCCATCACGGCGCAGTAATCTGGCGGCAGGTGAAACCTCTTTACAGATTCGCCACGGGCTGAGTGGATTCAGGATGCCATTATCACTAGGACTGGGGGATCGAAAACCTTTTTGCCGGCGACCTTCGGTGACACTCGTCGACGCCGAGAGCCAATGCGCATCCGTGGCTCTCTTTTTTTATACGCTTTGGTGGCTCGCGTAGGCTTTAGAGTCAAGATCCCCGTCAGAACTTGATCGAGCGAGGATGCCAGTTAGTAAATAAATCAAAGCCCTCGTGTCGGCGGTCGTCGGGATATGCAGATCCTGTGACACCTCTTAAGTCCTGCGTGCTGATTCCCGACGCGTCAGGGATCAACGTTATCATTACCCCGACCAGAGAGAAAGGAAAATTCGTCAGCTTCAAATCGGGCGTAACGGACGCACAATAGATTCAAATTCAAAATACTTCATTCCCGCAACGGTTATTCTTACGGAACCGCGTTAAAGCGAATTTCCTCTTTTAAAAGACTAAGATTTCGAGCCCAGAGTAGTTTTTTTTCTTTTCTTTTGGCTGAAATAAAAAAAAAGAGATTGATAAGAAAGTCCCAGACGTTCAGAATCTGCGAGGCGGAGAGATGGCGGAAGGAAAAGGAGAATTTTTGCGTCGAGTTTTGCGCTCGTTGTCCCTTTCGCGGAATTATCACGAAGGCGTATTGAGATCTTCTTGTTTCCCTTTCATTTCTTGTTCTTCTTTGAGTTTTCGTTTAATGTCTTGTTTTTCTTTGTGTTTTCGTTTGATTTCTTGTTCTTCTTCTTGTTTGCCTTTCATTTCTTGTTTTTCTTTGTGTTTTTGTTTCATTTCTTGTTCTTCCTCTTGTTTTCCTTTCATTTCTTGTTCTTCGTTGCGTTTGTATTTCATGTTCTATGTATTTTTCATCATTTCGTTTGATTTTCTTCTTTTTATTCCTGTTTTCTATTCATTTCTTTTAATCTTCTTTTTATTCATGCTTTCGTTCTTCATTATTCGTGTTTTAATTACATTTTCTTTTTTATTATTCCTTTCATTTCACTTTGTTATTAATTCAGGTTTTCATTTCTTTGTCTTATTCTTTTTTCATTTTATTTTCTTATTATTATTCATGATTTCATTTCATTTTTCTTCTTTCTTCGTTTTCTTCTTCTTCCTCGTGTTTTCGTTTCATCTTTCTTTTTATTGTTTTCATTTCATTTTTCCTCCTCTCCTAATTTTCATTTTCCTCTCCCCGTCTTCTTTTCATTCT
>NW_020869654.1:236567-251567 GCF_003789085.1 Penaeus vannamei | reverse complement strand
AAGAAAGACACAACAGGAGATGTATTTTAAATATAATTATAACAGGAATTGGATTTTTCAGTAAATATAATATTAGGGAATATATTCCAGATAAAGATGATTACAAACGGAGATATATCTTAAGGAGAATCACAAGAAATGCAGTATAGTAAAGTATAGTAAATATAACACACAGGAAATGCATTTTTGGATAAAGGTAACGACATCAGGCAGAATATATATATAATCACAACAGCTGTATTTTTAAGTAATCACAACAGGTAATGTATTCTAAGTTAAAATCTCATTTTTGGATAAGGTAACGACATCAAACGATACATATTGTTAAAATCACAACATTTTCAAAGTATAGATAATTGTAACAGAAACATAATCACAAAAAGTAAGAAAACTTTAATATTAAGAAAATAGGAAACTTCATTATTAAGAACAAAAGGAAACTTTATTATTAAGAAGGAAAATGTCATTATTAAGTATAGATCATTACAACATGAAATACCTCATATAAGTAAACATAACACGTAAAAACTTTTACATACGCGAAGATATTCAACAATAAAAAATACGAATTTGAAAAGAAAGTCAAGCATTTTCTTTCATGCCATATAAGGAAAGAAAAGAAAGGGGAAAAAAGGGGCATTTTCCTTCGTGCCAAAATATAGGGGAAAAAAGCGAGGAGGAAAAAAAGAATAGAAAGGGGAAAAAAATATAACCCGCTTTCTTACCTACGTAACGTACGCCTGGCAGCGGAGTTACACCGTCTTTCCGCGCCAGTTGTCTCGAAGTTATAACGGTCATAACCGCTCTCACGGGCTTTCAGGATTTAAAAAAAGGGAATCAACTCTCAAGTATGTGACCTCAGGACGCTGTTTCAGACACTTGCATTTTGCAGATTTACATGTCGCGAAGTTTGTCGCTGTTTTTATTGCAAAAAAGAGTAATGGGATTGTACATTTGGCTGCTAAGATGAAACTGTCGCCGGAAGTGTGTGTCGCCACGTGGCATTCAAAAGGAAATTTGCATATTTTGTAAACTGGATAATATGCAAACTAAGCTGTTTCGCTATTCCGAGTGCGCGTCGGAGGAGAGTAGTTAGCTAACTGTGCTAACTGAGTGTATGAGAGAGAGAGAGAGAGAGAGAGAGAGAGAGAGAGAGAGAGAGAGAGAGAGAGAGAGAGAGAGAGAGAGGAGAGAGAGAGAGAGAGGAGAATTAGACAGGAGAGAGAGAGAGAGAGAGAGAGAGAAGAGAGAGAGGAGAGAGAGAGAGAGAGAGAGGAGAGAGAGGAGAGAGAAGAGAGAGAGAGAGATAGAGAGAAGAAAGAGATGAGAGAGAGAGGAGAGGAGAGAGAAAAGAAAGAGAGAGAGAGGAAAGAAAGAGAGAGAGAAAACAGAGAAAGAGAAAGAAAGAGAGAGAAACAGAGAAAAAAGAAAGAGAAAGAAAAAAGTCAGAGAGAAAAAACCCGTAAAATGACGAATGTTAACGCCATCTATCCCCGAAACTCCCTGACACGACGCACATGTATCAAAAAAAGCTTTAAATGAACTTAAAAAAAAAGAAAAAAAAAAAATCATCAGTCGGCACCAGCGAGGCAAGCATTTGTTGCCGCTATAAAAAAAAAAGAGAAAAAAAAAAAAGAATCCATATTGGAAAAGGAAACTGATAAAAGCGATCGCATAAATCATGGGAGCGCATCTTCCGCCAAGGGATTCTAGACCTAATGTCGATCTCGTGTTCAGGAGGTCTTAATCGACGATATTTTTCAGAAGACTTTTCTCCCTCCCGCGCGCCTCCTTAGTGGGGTGGGGGTGGGGGGTGGGGGAAGGGGGAGGGAGGGTTAAGAGAGGAGGAGGAAGAGGTAGAGGAAGAGGGGAGGAGGGGGAGGTGAGAAGGGGAGGAGGGAAAGGGGGGGAAAGAAGGAGGAGGAGGAGGGAAAGGGAGGAGGAGGAAGGGGGAGGGATGAGGGGGGAGGAGGACGAGGAGAGGGGGAGGTGGAGAGGGGGAGGTAGAGGAGGAGGAAGAGGAGGAGGAGTGGGGGAGGAGGGGGGAGGGGGGAGGGGAGGAGGTGGAAGGAGGAGAAGGGGAAAGGGAGGAGGAGAGGGAAGGAGGGGAGGAGAGGTGGAGGAGGAGGAGGGGAGGAGGAAAGGGGGAGGAGGAGGGGAGGTGGAGAGGGGCGAGGAAGAGTAGGGGAAAGGGGGAAGGTGGAGAGGAGAAGGGGAGGAGGAAAAGGGAGGAGGTGGAGGAGGAGGAGGAGGAGGAGAGAGGACGAGGAGGAGGAGGAGGAGGAGGAGGAGGAGGAGGAAAGGGGGGGGGGGGAGGAGGAGAAGGAGGAGGAGGGGAAGGGAGTGGAGGCGAGAGGAGGAGAAGAAGAAGAAACAGAAAAAAAAGAAGAGGAACAGCTTACAATCAGAACATAAAAGAGGCAAATGTAAATATTCCCCACGTGTGTTTGCGTGTGTGCGTGTGTGTGTGTGTGCGTGTGTGTTTGCGTGTGTGTGTGTGTGTTTGCGCGTGTTGTTTTGTATGTGTGTGTTGCGTGTGTTTGCATGCGGTTGTGTGTGTGTGTGGTGTGTGTTTGCGTGTGTATTTATGTGTGTGCGCGGCGCGTGGTGTGTGTGTGTGTTTGCGTGGCTAGTATATATGTGTTGTGTGAAGACCGCTGAAGAAGGAAAACCCGAGGAAAGACGAGGTTAGACGAGAAACCTTTTGAACGAGTCTTTGTCTAAGCGAACACGTGCTCTCCATCAGTCCTAATATAGGTCCGGCAAACACCATTCTGTCTCTCGGGAAAATGTTTACACGAGGTGATTCGGATGAGTTCGGGTCTGATGCCTTGTCGAATATTTTAGTGGAAGAACATGGTTGTGGGGAGGTGCGTGAGGCTCCTTGGTGAGGAACGCTCCTTCCCCAGTGTGTTTGTGTTGTGTGTGTGTTTTGGTTTGTGTGCGTGTTTGAGTGTGTGTGTTGTGTTGTGTGTGTGTTTGTCTTTGTGTCGGTGTGAGTTGGTGAAGTGTTGTGTGTGTGGTTTTTTGTGTGGTGTGTCTGTGTGTGTTTGTGTGTGTGTGTGTGTTTTGTGTGTGTGTGTTTGTGTGCGTGCGTGTGTGTGTGTGTGTTTGGTGTGCATGTGGTGTCTGGTGTGTGAGGCTCCTTGGTGAGAACGCTCCCTTCCTGATTTGTGTGTGTGTGTTTGTGTGTTGTGTTTGTGTGTTGTGTGTGATGTGTTTGTGTTGTGTGTGTTTGAGTGTGTTTGTGTGTGTTTCTGTTTGTGCCTGTGTTTGGTCTGTGCCTATGTATGTTCGCGCATATGTATGTGCATGTGTACCACCCGTCCATAAGCCTGTACATGGAATCAAAAACCTCCCAAAACTGAACAAAAAGGAACGACCAACTTTTCCCCTGCTGAGAAACGCGTAGCAAGGGAAACCTGGGGGTAAGTCCTATCTCACCGACGCACAGTGAAATTGAATCCCGACCCCCCCCCCCCCCCCCCGCGCTGCCCTGAAATATCCCGTATAATGTCTTACTAAGAGATGAAGGACTTGTGTGAAAGGTGAGGCGAAAGAAAGGGAGGAGAGGAGAGAGAGAGGAAGAGAGAGAAGAGAAGAGAGAGAGAGAGAGAGAGAGAGAGAGAGAGAGAGAGAGAGAGAGAGAGAGAGAGAGAGAGAGAGAGAGAGAGAAGTGAGTGAGTGAGTGAGTGAGAGTGTAAGTGAGTGAGAGACAGATACAGAGATAGGTACAGAGACAAAGACAGACAGATAGATAAATAGAAAGATAGTCATACAGATAGATAGACAGAGAAAGAGATACGTTAATAACTAGTCTCAGTATTCCGAGAATTCCTAGTCCGCGAGTGTATAAAAAAAAACGACGCCGCACCCTGCTTTGTCCAAACACACACGCCAGAACACACACACACACACTCAAACTCATCCGTATTCCTCATTAACAAAGAGAACCAAAAATGCAAACGATCCATCATGCTATATTGCTCTTCCCTTCCCTTGATAAAAAAAAAAGGAACTACCTTCGGACTTTTCATTTTCTGAAACATTCAACTTTTATGACGTCAAAAGTCGCTGCCAACTTTGCCAATAATCAGAGACAGCTGTGAGAACTGATCGTTTAGATGGGCGATTAACGTAGACTGCCTCTGTGTCTCTCTCTGTCTCTGCCTCTGTCTCTCTGTCTGGTTCTCTATCCCTCATCTTCTTTTTCCTCTGTCTCTGCCTCTCTCTGCCTCTGTTGTTGTCTCTGTCTGTCTGTTTGGCTCTCTATCTGCCTCTGTCTCTGATTTCTTTCTTTCTCTCTATTTTCTTTCTTTCCCTCTTCTTTTTTCTCTTTCTCCGTCTCTCTCTTTCTCTCTGTCTCTCTCTCTCTCTCAGTCTTGTTATTCATTTTTCTTTCTTATTTCCAAGGTCCTTTTTGAAAAATGCCATGTTTTTGTTTCAGGTGAATTCAGTATGTATTTGTGATTCTTGCCTTGTAACTATTTCTTTCTTTATTTATTGGATAATAACAAAATGCATGAAATATCGCAGTTTATCTTCATAAAAAATTACTTTGTTCAGAGATGAATTTACCTCCAGCTTCAAGTCCCACCGAATTCACACAGAAGAGCTTCTCGAACGACACTACGACATCCCTCGTGTAGACTTGATGGCTTCTTCGAGTAACACGAGTCCGTTCCTCTCCCTCTCCATCAGCGCTTATGACCTCGTTCCTTTTGCCAGACCTGCGAGAGGATTTTCGGAAGTCGCCCTCCAGCGTCGACGTGCCGGAAGGAAAGACGGCTGTGTTCGAGTGTGAGCCTCCAAAGGGTCACCCGATTCCCGTTGTCACTTGGAGACTGGACGGAGAGGACCTGACTCTCCCCAGGCACAGGTGAGGAGGCCTAGTCACCTGTAATTAATGAAAAAAACATCAAAACATCAACATTTTGGTCACAGGATAAAAATATTCACCATTTTTAAGGTACGTAAAGTGATGTAGTCGTTGGGTGCTGGATAGACGTAACTTTAGACATAGTTTTATCTCAACTGACTTCACTCCCTGTCAACAATTGGTGCAAAAAAATCCAAAGAAAAACAGCATACGAAACCATCTTACATATTCCATGACCAACTCTGGATATAACTTTTATGCATGTACCTCTTACTCATGCATATTTGCCATGAAGTCGATACGGCATATTTACAGACAGAACCAATACTTGTTTATTTGTGGTGCGCGTCTGCTTACGATCGTCTTTGTTGACGGAACGCTCGTATCAATTGCCAGAGGCTGGGATTACAATCACGTAAGTGGGGACTAAAGAGGATTAAGGAACTGGGGATTGAGATGGAAACGGGAATGGGATGCGGACGGGGTGGAGGGGGAGATGGGAAGGAAACAGCTGATGGGGATAGAGGTTGAAATATATATATATATATTATTTATATATATATATATATAATATATATAGTATATAGTTATATATGTGTGTGTGTGTGTGTGTGTGTTGTGTGTGTGTGTGTGTTGTGTGTGTGGTGAGTGTGTGTGTGTGTGTAAGAGAGAGAGAAAGATAGAGATAGATAGATAAAGAGAGAGATAGAGATAGATAGAGAAAGAAAAAAGGCAAAGAAGGAAGGAGAGAGAGGAACGAGGAGCACGAAGAAGAAGAGGAGAGCTGGAGAGAAGAGTGAGGGAGGGAGGGAGAGGAGAAAAAGACAGAGTGAGAGAGAAAATTGAGGAAGAGAGAGAGAGGCAGGGAGAAAGGGAAAGACAGTGGCAAATAGAGAGGGTTCAGAAGAGGGATGGATTGAGGGAGATAGAAAGGGAGGGCGGATAGGAAGGAAGGATATAAAAATAGAAAGATGGAAGGAGAGAAAATGAGAGAGAGAGAGAGAGAGAGAGAGAGAGAGAGAGAGAGAGAGAGAGAGAGAGAGAGAGAGAGAGAGAGAGAGAGAGAGAGAGAGAAGAGAGATCACATGCACAAGAACTTAGACATAAACAAAGAGATAGTGAGACATGATAATTTTTTCGACGTCAACACATCATAACTGTAGACATCAACAACACAATCATTATGGTCTTATTCAACAAAACAGACTTTGTTATATCATATACGTTAAAAATTCTACATTAGCGTTATATTCGCCATCTATGTACATTTCTTTAAAGGGACATTAATGGTTAACACAAAGGAAGTCTGTTTTCCGACAGAAATTTTCTCGCTTCAACCCCTTAAGTGCACTAAAGGGGTTATTACACTTATATACCTCAAACACCCTTAAATTCCTCTTATTATGCATTATGTTTCTTCCTTCTTTATCTGATGTTCCTCTCCCCTTCTTTTATTTCCTGATCTTTCCCCCTTCCTGTTTAATTTATTTTTCCCTTCCTTCTCATATTTCTCAAGTCCTTCTCTCGTTTTCTTCTTCCCTGGTTCTCTATATATCCTCTCTCCCCTCTTTCTCCTCCTCTTTACTTACCTTATTCAGTCAGGCAGAGGCACGGAGGTTTTGTTTGGTGGACCTCAATGCTAAGATCGGGTAGTGTGTTGTTTGGTTTTAAGTATGTAAGGCTGTGTTGTGTTTTTCTCTAGTTCTATCCATATTGTGATTGTTTGAATGTCTCTGTCTGTCTGTCTGTCTCTTTCCCTCACACAAGCATACGAACTCTTTTCTCTCCTCTCTCTCCCTCTCTCCTTCCTCACACACGCACACGGACTTTCCTCCTCCCTCCTCCTCTCTCTCTCTCTCTCTCTTTCTCTCTCTCTCTTCTCTCTCTCTCTCTCTCTCTCTCTCTCTCTCTCTCTCTTCTCACACACACACACACACACACACACACACACACACACAACACACACACACACACACACACACACACACACACACACACACACACACACACACACACGCATTAACATCATCCAACAGCTTAACAAGCGATTCGCGAGACCTGCAGTTATATCTGCTTAGCTACACCACGTTTCCTCAGAGACTATCACGTGCTTCCCATAAAACAGCTCCCTTGGGTTATTAAATCGAGAACCGACAGACAGACATTACCTCTCCCTGTATACTCCAGTTTCACTCATTATAGATTAATAGCCGCTTACATTACTGTGTAAACATTTGGAATTTGAAAGCGCCCTCTGTGTCGGCACGTCGGTATATATAGAGTGAGGACTGAGTACATCGTCATTGAAGAACCTTTCATTAATTGAAACGTTACGGCTCGATAAACAGAAATATTCGAAGAATCTGAGAAATGAAATGAATTAGATCTTTTCCTGGATAACGAACCAGAACAAATACTAATTTTCCAAAAGGAGGAGACGATTATTTACCATTGGAAGAGCCTGATGGAGGAGGTTAGCTAGAACACCACTTGTGAATTATTCCTTCAGCGTTTTCAATAATGGATTAAGAGCGTAACGGATTATTCAGAAACTTTGGTTGTTTTCGATTTGTTTGGCTTTTTTTTAAAGTTTGTTAAATCTGATTTTTCTTCTTGTATATTTGGTTGTTTTCGATTTTTTTTTTTGAGAAGTTTGTTAAATCCGGTTTTTCTTCTTATATATTTTCTCGTTTCCTAAAAGACAAGAACCGCCAAGCTTAAGACTGGAAATAATAATGATAATAATAATAATAATAAAAATGATGATGGTAATGATAATAATAATAATAAAAATGATGATAATGATAATGATAATTATGATAATAATAATTATGATAATAATACTAATAGTAATGAGGATAATAATAATAATGATAAGGATGATTATGGTTATTATTATTATCATCATTATCATTATTATTATTATCATTGTTACTATTATTATTGTTATCATTATTATTATTGTTATTATTATTATCATTATTACTATCATTATTATTATTAATGATAATAATAATAATAATAATAATAATAATAATAATAATAATAATAATAATAATAATAATAATAATAATAATAATAATAATATAATAATAGTAAAATGATGCATATAAGCGTGAAGGGAGAATGATCACCTAATGCCGGGGTCCCTGATTATCCCGCCTCGAGAAACTACTCAACCTGCAAGTCCTCAGCCGGCATTTTCTCACAGCTGAAATCAAGAGAGAGAGAGAGAGGGAGAGAGAGGGAGGGAGAGAGAGGGGGGGGGAGAGGGAGGGAAGGGGAGAGGGGAGGGAGGGGGAGAGGGAGGGAGAGGGAGGGAGGGAAAGGGAGGGGAGGAGAGAGGGAGGGAGGGAGGGAGGGGAGGGGGAGAGAGAAGGAGGGAGGAGGAGGGAGGGAGGGAGGGGGTGGAGAGGGGAGAGGGAGGGAGGGAGGGAGGGGAGGGAGAGAGGAGGGAGGGAAGGAGAGGAGGGAGGGAAGAGAGAGGGAGGGAGAGAGAGAGAGAGGGGAGAGAGAGAGAGAGAGGAGAGAGGGAGAGAGAGAGAGAGAGAGAGAGGAGGAGAGAGAGAGAGAGAGAAAAAAAATAATTTCATATATTTTTTACCTCTCTTCTTTTCAACGAATCGAGAATGCATTTTTGTCTTAAATCGAGGGAATGAGAGCTGGAGAAATACGACTCCATAATTTTCCACATTCTTCGTGAATAATTTCATAATTTCATAATTTCTCATTCTTTCATGATTTCAGAGTTTCAGAGTTTCCTAATTCCCGATTCTTTCATAATTTCATAGTTTTCAGTTTCATAACTTTCATTCCCATAATTTCATAGTTTCATAAAATTTATACAGTAGTCTCAGTTTTCATAATTCCCCATTCTTTCATTTCTTCAGCATTCTTTCAAGTTTTTCATAGTTTTCAGTCTCAGTTTTTCATAATTCCCCATTCTTTCATAATTTATAGTCGCAGTTTTTCATGATTCCCCATTCTTTCATAATATCACAGTCTCAGTTTTTCATAATTCCCCATTCTTTCATAATTTATAGTCTCAGTTTTTCATGATTCCCCATTCTTTCATAATTTATAGTCTCAGGTCTCAGCAGTCGCAGTTTTTCATAATTTTCTGAGTCTCAGTTTTTTCATAATTCCCCATTCTTTCATTCTTTCAATTCCCCATTCTTCCACAATTTATAGCCTCAGTTTTTCATAATTCCCCATTCTTTCTCTCTTTGTTAATGTCTCTATTAGTAAATCAACTTTTTTGTTTGTTTTTGTATCGAGAATGTATCTTTATATATCAAGCGATTGTGATGTATCAGGCTTTATCATATAAGTTGTAAATCACTCTTATATGACGATTAAAATGTCAGCTGAATAAATTTGTTATTGATATTAGCGGTGACTTAAATATTAATGATCGTATTGGATTTGTTTTTTTAATGTGCCTTTTTCAGCGTCTGTGGTGTACCGGATATGAGAATTAAATGTCACTAATGAAATGCAATATAGGTTATTAATATTCGTTGTGAAATTAACGTTGATATTTTATAGGCTTTAAATATTCTTGTTTTTTTAGAGAAACTTTTTTCTGTGTTTATGACGTATCGGGTTGTATTAGCTGTGAATTAAATATTAATCAAATATTAATGATTGTATCTGATTATTTTTTGATGAAAATGTGCCTTTTCTAGCGTTTGTGATGTACGTTAATAACATGGCTTAATTTTTTTTTGTTTTTGTTGATAAAACTCTCCTTTTTTCATTGTGATGTATCGGGTTTTGTATTCAAATTTGCATATAACTCGAATATGGTAATAAAATAATACTCACTGAATATAACACGGCTTATCAATATTAGTTGTGAATATAACGTTAATAACCTGTTAGCTGTACAGGTAACCTTCTCGTTGATGAAGTACAGTACTTTTTTTATGAATTGTACAACACCTTTCTTTAAAAAGTCTCCTGAATCAACAGAGTTCAGCTAAATTGGGTAAATGTCTCGCTATTTTTTTCGTGGATTTTTTTTGCAAACGTATTTAATTTGTTCTATAAATATACCTTCGTTTCTATTTTTTTTTTTCTTTCTATGTCTGTACGTCATATATGCATAAAGGTACACGTATACGCACATACATACGCACAGGTATACATTCACAGATATACACGCATACACACACACATACACATACACACACACACACACACACACACACACACACACACAGTCACATACATACATACACACACACACACGCCCCTACTCTCTCCAGCCTGAAGCAGAACGTAAGAGAATAATGAAAAGTAAAAAAAAAAAAAAAAAAAAAAATCCTTCGTTTTTTCGTTCACTTAGATTTCAAAAGCCATAAAAAAATTTAAACGTAAATTTACATTTTACGCTTTTCATTTTACGTTTTCCATTGTGGGTGAAGTCAATAATATCACGCCCGACTGTTTTGCTTTTTTTTACCTTCGTTGTCTAGATTTCGCGGTAGAGAGGAGAGGAGGAGGAGGCAGGAGGAGGAGGAGAGGAGGGAGAGGAGGAGGAGGGAAGGAGGAGGAGAGGAGGAGGGAGGAGGAGGAGGAGGAGAGGAGGAGGAGGGAGGGAGAGGGGAGGAAGGAGGAGGAGGAGAGAAAAGGAGGAAGAGGAGGAGGAGAGGGAGGAGAGGAGGAGGAGGAGGAGGAGGAGGAGGAGGAGGAGGAGGAGAGGAGAGGAGGAGGAGGAGGAGAAGAAGGAGGAGGAGGAGGAGGAGAGGAGAAGGAGGAGGAGGAGGAGGAGAGAAGAAGAGGAGGAGGAGAGGAAGAAAAGGAACAGGTGCTCCGCATATCATTTTGAAAGTTTTATTTTGATCTTCATATATGATATATATATATATATATATATATATATATATATATATATATATATATATATATATATAGATAGATAGATAGATAGATAGATAGATAATATAGATATAGATATAGATAGATATATATGCATACATATATATATATATATATATATATATATATATATATATATATATATATATATATATATATATATATATATATATTATATATATATATATATATATATATATATATATATATATATTATATATATATATATATATATAATATATATATATATATATATATATATATATATATATATAGACATATATATTATTAATCAAAGTTGTTGTGTGTGCTTTGTTTGGAGCTAATCTGGAGATATTTGTCTATTTATTTATGTGTGTATATATATATATATATATATATATATATATATATATATATATATATATATATATATATATATATATATATATATATATATAACATAAATAAATAGACAAATATCTCCAGATTAGCTCCAAACAAAGCACACACAACAACTTTGATTAATTCATAACCTCGCCTCGGACGAAACTGACCTCGGGGTCGAACCCTTCTCAGCTCCAGCATATGAATGTAGGTCACCCGCCCACGCCCCGCCCACACCCCCCACCCACCGCCCACCCCCCCCACCCCTCCCACCCCGTCCCCCCACACTCCCCGACCACCCCGCCTTCCACCCCGCCCCCCGCCCCCCCCCCCCCTCCGCCCGCCGCCGCCGCATCCCCCGCCCATCCCCCGCCCACCCCGCCCGCCACCCCCCGCCACCCTCAACCCACCCACGCCACGCCCCGCCCACCCGCCCACCCCCCGCCCACCCCGCCCACCCCCCACCCATCCCCGCCCACTCCCGCCCACCCCCGCCCAGATTCATTATTACATGGCTTCCGCTGGCAGTATTATGAGGAGGGATGTCGTCTGTATCTTCTTAACTAGTGGTGTATGTATGTTGTTGTATGCTATGTATGTTTTTAAACTGTTCGTGTATGTGTGTGTTGTGTGTATCTTCAAACTAATGGTGTATGTTGGTGTTGTGTGTTATGTGTGTTTTAGACTGTTCGTGTATGTGTGTGTTGTGTGTATCTTTAACTAATGGTGTATGTTTGTGTTGTATGCTACGTGTATTTTATTCGTGTATGTATGTGCTGTATGTTGTATGTCTCCTAATGGTGTATGTTGGTGTTGTGTGCTATGTGTGTTTTATTCCTGTATCTATGTGTTGGTGTCTCCTAAACTAATTGTGTATGTTTGTGTTGTGTGCTATGTGTAATTTAAACTGTTCGTGTATGTGTGTGTTGTGTTGTGTGTATCCTTAACTAATCGTGTGTGTTTGTGTTGTATGTTGCGTGTAGTCAAAACTATTCGCGCATGTGTTGTATGCTGTGTGTATCCTAAACTGATTTTATATGTGTGTATCCTTAACCAATCATGTATGTTTGCGCTGTATGTTGTGCGTACTCTATACTATCCGTATATATGTTGTATGTTGTGTATATTTCAAACTATGCGTGTATATATTGTATATTACGTATACCCAAAACAAATCATGTATGTAAATTTACATATGAATACAGACACTCTGTACGCATTACTAACCGTGTATGTACGTGTGCGTCTGTGTACGTACAGATACCGACAGGAGGGCTCGACGTTGCTGGTGAGTCACGTGGTTCCTGCTGACGAAGGAGAGTACCAGTGCGTGGTGACCAACATGGCGAACCAGAGGGTGTCTCCGGCGGCCATTCTCACGGTCTTTGGTGAGTAAGGGGGTCGTCTGAAGGGGAATCAAGTTTTTTTGTTTTGTTATTCCTTCTCATTGTTATTATCCTCATCCTTATCCTTCAGTTATTCAGTTATTCCTCCTCCTCCTCCTTCCACCCTTCTTCCTCCTCTTCTTATTCCTTCTCAATCATCTTTCTCCTCTTCCTCATCCTTTCCTTTTCAATGTCTTCCTCCTCCTCCTCCTCATCCTCTTCCTACTCAATGTCTTCCTCCTCTTTCCTACTCAATGCCATCCTCTTCCATCCTCATCCTTCTACCCTTCTTCCCTCCCTTCCACTCCTCACCCTAATCGTCCTCATCCTTCCACTCCTCCTCCTCCTTCTCATCCTTCCATTCCTCCTCCTCCTTCTCATCCTTCCGCTCCTCCTCCTCCTTACATTCTTCCTCCTCCTCATCATCATTATCTTTATCGTCGTCATTATAAGCATTGCTATCATCATCATCATCACTATTATTCTTTGCGCTAAAATCATTACCATAAACGTTATTATCACTATTCTTCTTATTATTTTTTCTTCTTCTTCCTCACATTATCCTTAAAATTCTTATTATCCGTATTTGTATCAGTAATATCATCTGATTTCGCTCCCAAAAGAATCACAGATTTCTCTCAACATCAACATTTCCTAAAGTTATCTTCCAACATTCTAAATTATGCTCTTGGAAATCTTTGCCTCTTCAATATTCGATATATATCAGGGTGCAAATGGTATTTCATCCTTCTGATAATTCCGGTCTATTTCGAAGCAATTTTGTCAAAGAATGGGAAAAAAATAAGTGAACATGAAAGGAATGTTAATAAAAGAATGGGAAGGAAAATAAATCAAAGGAATATTAATTAATAACATACAATGTTTTTTTTTTTTTATGCACGGATAAATACCTTTTCAATCTTCTATACATTTCAGATTACCAATAATAATTCCAATCCTTTTCGAAACAATAAAGAAAAAGACGAACATAAAAGACATATTAATCACACATAAATACAATTTTCATATATGATTAAATCCCCCCCCCCTTTTTTTAGTGTTTATTGCCAATAATATCTGATATGCATGAGGTCTCTGTCTCCTCCTTCGCTTTGTTTATACAAGAGATGTTGGCACCACAAGACATGTTGGCACCACAAGACATGTTGGCACCACAAGACATGTTGGCACCACAAGACATGTTGGCACCACAAGACATGTTGGCACCACAAGACACTCAATCTCTCGATCTATATTCATTGGTCTTTGCATACAGTAGAGTGTTACGGATAGTTTGTTAGAGTTGTGCGAGTAAACCAGTATAATATATATATATATAATATATATATTATTATATATATATATATATATATATATATATATATAAACATGCAAAAACACGTAGATAAGTGCATATTTATCTATCTATCTGATGTGCATTTATCTATCTATCTATCTGGTAGATATTATCTATCTATCTGTCTATCTATCTGATATGCATCTATCTATCTATCTATCTGATGCATTTCTCTATCTATCTGGTAGATGATATGCATTTCTCTATCTATCTGATATGCATTTCTCTATCTATCTGATATGCATTTCTCTATCTATCTGGTAGATATGCATGTCTAGACTGATAGATACGTATTAATAGATACGATTAATAGATTAATAGATTGATAGATACGTATTAATTTCTGTGTATATGCAAGTCCGTTTAATTAATATTCACTCGGTCTCTCCTACTTACTAGTTTTAGCATATTGAAAAATAATAAAAAAGAAAGAAAAAATAAATAAATAAGGTCTAAAAGGAACTCAAGACTGAATTAAAACTAAAAGGGATTGAAAACAAACTGAACGAATTTGGAATTAAAAGAAACTTTAAAACTAGATTAAAACTAAAGAGAAGTGAAGAAACTGAACTAATTTGGAATTAAAAGAAACTTTAAAACTGAATTAAAACTAAGAGACTAAAACAATTGGAAATATAGAAAGAGAGAAACTAGAACTAAATTGAAATTAAAAGGAACTAAAAATAAATTGAAACTAAAAGAAAACAATCCTTGAAAAATAAATAATAACTAAAATAAAAAAACTAATTAAAACAATAGAAATAAAAGCTAAAATAAAATAAAATAAAAAATAAAACATGATTTAAAAACTAAGTAAAAAAACTGAAACTAGAACTAAACTAAAAGTAGAAGGGAAGAAACTTAACTAAATGAACACTAAAGAAAACATGAAACTTAAATGAAAACTAACGAAACTGAAATTAAAACAAAAACTAAAAAGAAACTGAAACTAAATTAAATCTTAAAAAAAAGAAAGACAGAAAGAAACCAAACTGAATAAAAAAAAAATATATAAATAATATAATAATAAGAAAATAAGACGATTTTTCCCGTTTTTTCTTTAACTTATTTTCCTTATTAATTTTCATTTTTTCATTTATTTATTTATTATTATCATCATTATTATTATT
>NW_020869654.1:224067-234067 GCF_003789085.1 Penaeus vannamei | reverse complement strand
ATATTTCGAGTCTTTCGAAACTTACACAGAGAGAGAGAGTCCATGAATATGAAATGACTTTTGTAAAAGTCTTTTTTTTTTTTTGACGACTGTACTGAAGGTTACACAATCACCTTTTGAACTGACATTTACCGCCGCTGTATCGTCCGGCTCATAAATTTTTAACGATAATTTTGACCAAGTTAATTCAAGTCCTCTGATATAATTATCGACAGCGAAATGAAATCGCATTTTTGTCATAAGCTTTATGACAGAGAAATGTCAGCTCGGTGGCATGAAAGTCTCGATTCAAAGGCTTCCGAAATATCGACCATATCTGCGTCATCCATTGTTGATGCTCTTGCTTCGACCGCGCGACCTCCGAACCACAGAGAAAAATGAACCACAATAAAACGGACCACGAAAATGAACTACAAAAAACGAACCACGAAAATGAACCACAAAAACGGACCACGAAAATGAACCGTAGAAACGAACCATGGAATCGAACCACAGAAAAAAAAACGTACCAGTAAAACGAGCCGCAGAAGAAACGAACCACGAAAATGTGCTTTAAAAAAACGAACACAAAAAACAAACTAAAAATGTGCTAAAAGAATGAACCACAGAAAAACAAACTAAAAAACGAACCTCTAAAACGACTCACAAAAACAAACCACGAAAACGATCCACTAACACGAACCACGAAAACAAACCACAGAAGCGAACTACAAAAACAAACCACTCAAAAAAAAAAAAAAAAAAAAAAAAAAAAAAGCGGGAAAAAGGAACCACAAGAGGTAGGAAGCTCGCCTGCTATGCGCGCCATCTGTTGGCGGCCGACATCAAATGCATGCTGGGTCACAATTTTTTTCTCTTTTTTTCTCTTTTAATCAGATTTTCTGCGCAACGAGGAGGAGGAATTACGTCAGAGAGAAAAGGAATTTGATGTACGTATCATCACACGTATTTTAATGGTGTTTCAAGCTACGTATTTGGCATTTTAGTGAGTTAAAAGAGGAGAGGGAAATGATTAGCAACCGTCGCGAATCAAAAGTCGAATCACTCGCATATTTCCCGAGAAGAGGAAAATAAAAAAGAAGAAGAAAAGAAAACATATTATACAAACGAAACCAAGAAATTAAAATAAAAGAAGGAAAAAACATATCAAAACATAACACACTAAACAAAGAAGACAAAAACAACAACAACAACATTAAAACACGACACTAAAGAAAGTAAAGACAAAAAAAAAAAAAAAAAAAAACATGACACACTAAAGAAAGAAAACACAAAAAAAAAAACATATCACACCAAAAGAAAAAAAAAAAAGGAAACAAAAAAGCAACAAACCATCCCCACTAATCACCCCCCCCAAAAAAAAAAAAAAAAACTAACCCCTCCCTCCCTCTCTCCCTTCCCCCTCTCTCCCCCAGGTGCTGTGGAGCCGCGTGGACGGCCCGATGCCCGTCGGTCGCGCCCGAGTGGGTCGGGACTGGAGCCTCACCATCAGCGACGTGACCATCGGCGACCAGGGAGTCTACGTGTGCGAGGCTTCCAACGTCGCGGGATCCGACAGCGCCAACACCTCGCTCGCTGTCGTCGGTGGGTTCTGGAAGCCTCGAGTGGGTTCCTGTTTTGCGTTTGGGTAAAGAAAGAAAGAAAGGAAGGAAGGGAAGGAGAAGGGAAGAAAGAGAGGAAAGAGAGAAATAAATAAATAATAAAGAAAGAAAATAAAACAATAGCAATAATAGGAACTAAGATGATAATAATAATAATAAGAATAAGAATGTTGACGTGGGTTTGGAAGCCTCGAGTGGGTTTCTGTTTACGCGTTTTGCTAAAGAAGAGAAAAAGAAAGAAAGAAGAAGAAAGAAGGAAAGAAAAGAGCAGAAAGAAAGAAAGAAAGAGAGAAATAAAGAAGAAAAAGAAAAGAAAAAAAAACAATAGCAATGATAGGAACTAAGAATGTTGATGGTGGGTTCTGGAAGCCTTTGAGTGGGTTCCTGTTTTAGCGTTTTCGTAAGGAAAGAAAGAAAGAAAAAAAAAAAACAATAGCAATAATAGGAAACTAAGATCATAATAATGATAATAATAGCAATAAGAGCTAAGAATGTCGCTAGTGGTTCTGGAAGCCTTGAGTGGAGTCCTGTTTAGCGTTTTCGTAAAGAAAGAAAGAAAAGAAAAAAAAACAATAGCAATAATAGGAACTAAGATCATAATAATTGATAATAATAGCAATAAGAGAGCTAAGAATGTCGCTAGTCGGGTTCTGGAAGCCTCGAGTGGGTTCCTGTTTAGCGTTTTGGCAAAAGAAAGAGAAGAAAGAAAGAAAGAAGAAAGAGAGAAAGAAAGAAAGAAAAAAGAAAGAAAGAGAAAAAAAAAAAGCAATAGCAATAATAGGAACTAAGATGATAATAATAATAAAGAGATAAATGTTGACGTGGGTTCTGGAAGCCTCGAGTGGGTTCCTGTTTAGCGTTTTTGCTAAAGAAAGAAAGAAAGGAAAGAAAAGAAAGAAGAAGAAAGAAAGAAAGAAAGACAAGAAAAGAAAAAGTAAAAAAACAATAGCAATGATAGGAACTAAGAATGTTGAGGTGGGTTCTGGAAGCCTCGAGTGGGTTCCTGTTTAGCGTTTTGGTAAAGAAAGAAAGAAAAGAAAAAAAAAAATAATAGCAATAATAGGAACTAGGATGATAAAATGATAATAATAGCAATAAAGAGCTAAGAATGTCGCTAGTGGGTTCTGGAAGCCTTGAGTGGGTTCCTGTTTAGCGTTTTCGTAAAGAAAGAAAGAAAAAAAAAAAAAACAATAGCAATAATAGGAACTAAGATGATAATAATGATAATAATAGCAATAAGAGATAAGAATGTCGCTAGTGGGTTCTGGAAGCCTCGAGTGTTCCTGTTTAGCGTTTTGGCAAAGAGAAGAAAGAAAGAAAGAGAGAAAAAGAGAGAGAGAGAAAGAAAGAAAGAAAGAAAAGAAAAAAGAAAAACAATAGCAATAATAGGAACTAAGAATGTTGAGGTGGGTTCTGGAAGCCTCGAGTGGGTTCCTGTTTAGCTTTTTGGTAAAGAAAGAAAGAAAGAAAAGAAATAATAATAATAATAATAGCACTAAGAGATAAGAATGTCGTCGGTGGGTACTGGAAGCCTCAAGTGAGTTATGGGTTCTCTTGGGTTGCTGGTTAACGGTTTGGTAATTAAGAAGAAAATAAATTAAAATAATAATAATAATAATAATGGTAATAGCAATGATAATAATAATAGTAATAATAATAATGATAATAATAATAATGATAATAATAATAATAGTAATGATAATAGTAATAATAATAATAATAATAATAATAGTAACACTACTACTACTACTACTACTACTACTATTAATAAGAAAGAATAATAACAATAGCAATAATAAAAGCTAAAAATATCAACGGTGGGTACTGGAAACCTCGACCGAGATGTGGGTTCCCTGGGGTCAATTTTTTCCCTTTTATGCTAATCAAAACAACAATAATAACAACAGCAATAATAGGAGCTAAAAATGTCGGTATGTATAGAATGTGTCCTTATGGTATTTCTATTTAATTCTCATGGTAATCAGAACAATAGTAATAATAACATAAGATGTCATTGATTTCCTTTTAATATTTTTTTTGATCGTCACAATAGCAGTTTGAATTCGTTTTAATATTATAGTAATAATAAAAAACAACAAATTAATTTTCTGTTAATGTTATGGTAATTAAAACAAGAACAGCAATTTGAATTCCATTAATATTATAATAATAAGAAAAAAAAAAAAAAAAGCAATTTGAATTTCCTTTTAATGTTATAATAATCAAAACAACAACAATTTGATTTCCTTTAATGCTACAGTAATCCAAACAACAGTAATAACAGCAACAATAACAACAATAACAATAACAATAATAAAAAAATATCGTCGGTTGGTATCGAATGCCTCGACCTAGATCCTCTTGATATCAAAATAATAACAAAAAAACAATAACAACAGCGATAACTACTTCAAATGCTAATGGTTTTAGTTGTTGAAAGCGATACGATGTTCAAACTCCTTTTGTAATAATAATTTTCCTAGGCTCTAAAAAAAAAAAAAAAAAAAAAAAAAAAAAAAAAAAAGCCTCTAAACAAAACTTAAAAAAAGGAACAAAGTTAGTTTATTAATAATCCGACGAAAGAGAAGACGCGCGCATACTTAATAGAACCTCATATTCCTTTTATAAACCGAGAAATGGATTTATAAATATCTAAGTAAAGCGACTGGGAAATAGATGGCCGCTGTAGGCAGGTTACCTTCATAAATAAACGACGAACTTTTAAAGAATGATACAGTGTCCTCAAAGCGACAACTCTTAACACTGTAACAGATACTTAAAGGTGATGCTGTTGGTTCTTAGGTGATTGTTGAAGATTTGAAGAACATTTGGAGAAAAAAAAGAACATTTGAAAGTTCATTTGGAGAAAAAAGAACATTTAAAGTACATTTGGATAAAAAAAGAACATTTGGAAGTACATTTGGAGAGAAAAGAACATTTGAAAGTACATTTCGAGAAAAAAAATGGAGTTTAGAAAGTATATTTGGGGAGAAAACAAGAACATTAGAAAGCACATTTCGAGAGAAAAAAAGTTTAGAAAGATGAAGAGAGAGAGAGAAAGTAAAAGAAAAAGAAACAGAAATGGAAGAAGTTTGGTCTCTAAATGCGCTGATAAATCACCTTGAAAATAATACTTAAGGAATAACTTTCGAAAGTTACTAAAATGTTGAATTCAGAATCTATTATTAATTGCTAACAGCCTGAGTGTCGTCTAAAATCACCTCGTTTAAATTTCAACCGCCCGCAGAACCCCCTCGCGTGGACGGAGGAGTACGCCCACGAATCGCCGTGATCACGCCCACCCACGTGCGTCAGATCAGCTGCCCCGTGACGGCCACGCCCAGCCCGGTCATCTTCTGGGTGCGGGAGAACCACGTGAAGGATGACCTCGACTACCACGATGACCCAGTGTTCGAGGGTAAGTGGGGGGGGGGTGCGGTGAGGGGAGAGGGGGGGGAAGGTTGGGAGGAAGAGGGTAATACACACACACACGCACATACACTCACACATCACACATACACTCACACATACGCACACACACACACACACGCATAGTCACACATACGCACACACACCACATACATGATCACAAACACACACTTAAACATCTTACACATACATAAACATCCGCACAATACAAGACCGTACAAACCCTCACAAAACATCGTTATATTTACGTAAATAAATCCGCCACGTCTCCCCTGAGCCGCATGACAGGCGTTCGTGACAGCTCCTCGTGCCTCTCCCGCAGACCCCGCCTTCTCGAGCCTCCAGCAGCCCCTTCAGCACCTTCCGGATATCCTGCTGGCGGGCTACGGCGGCGGCCCTGCCCTCGGGACGCCGCCCAGGATCGACTCGGAGCCCCTGGTGGACGAGGCCTACAACCTGCACGTGACCACCTACCACGAGGGTCTCTGGGCTTGCATGGCCGCCAACGAGGTAAGGAAAGCTAACGGTTTTTCTTTCAAAGATTTTTTAAAAATGTGTTCGTTTGGCTGTGTTCGGAGGAGCGGCGTCGACTTCCTCTTTATATTCATGGCGCGTCTTCTCTCCCGGAAATCCAGGTTGGCGGGCTGATGCTTCCCGTGCACGTGGTGGGCGGGGGCGTGGCGCGCAACTCGGCGGGGATCGGCATCGTGGGCGTGGACGAGGTGGAGGCGCGGGCGGCCCTCCTCACGCCCGCGCTCGAGCTCGGACACCCTTCGTCTGCCGCGCCGTCGGCCGTCACGCTCAAGTGGCGATACGTGAGTATTCCTTCCACGAGAGGCAGCGCCGGAGTGAGACCCGGAAAGTTTGCGCCTTTATGTTCAGGCTTTCGAAACCAGTTAAAAGTTTAATAGTCCGGAAAATTCGGTTACTTTGAATTCAGGTTTTGTGCGCTCAGGTTCCTTGGGTATTCACGTCGCTGGCGAAGAGCCTGCGCAGCCATATACATTCGGGTCCTCTTCCTCGCGTCATTGTGCAGCCAGGTCGTGTACATCCGGAGTCAGGTGCGTCCGGCCACCTTCTACAGCACCTTCGGCCTTATTTCACCTAATGCTGTACCTGGGAGTCTCGCACACGTCTTTTGCGTCCATATTAAGCACTCCGAATTGGCAGCGACTTCCTACCAGCGGACAGTTCAAAGTCTTTTATGCACTGTGATCATCCTTCGCATCCTGGATCTATTAGGCCAAGATTAGGGTCTGAGTTCTCGTTATGGTCGTCGGGCAGCTGAGTTCACACACCAAGTAATGTACTTTGTCCTCAGCGCATAACAAGCAGGTATCTGTCTACCTTATAGAGGGTTCATATCTTCAGTGTATGTGACGATGGAACTGTTTCACGCTCGACCATGCTGATGACCCTAATGTATAATAATAACACTCTTTCTCGTAGCATTAATAAACATGAAGATGCTAAACATGCAGAGACTCACACGCAGTTATCATGACCAGCCTTAATCAGCCCAACACGGACGAATCCACAAAACTAATTCAAAACCAGCCGTTAAGAATCACTACCACCTCAGCAACATAAAACAAACTCACGAAAAAATAAAAAAGCCCTTCGACTGTATGCCAGCTGCTAAAAAAAAAGACAATACACATCCCGTTCAGCTTCACAAATCTTCTCTTTCCCTCTCCAGCTTCACCATAGGATACAGGAGATCGCGGAGGAGGCTGTACAGGAGGAGGTACGGTACCAGCACACTTAACACAGTATGACACTCTCGGTATGCTCCTAGAGGGTACATATTTGCTATCTCGTTGCCAATACTGTGACTTTTTGTTGTGGTCGCAGAATTCGTCCTGTCTTGTTATGGTGTTGTAGATCCCTGTTAATGTGTTGTAGACAAGCCTGACTCTCTTTGGTGGCGTAGTGTACTCTTTAGAGATTGCAAGACTATGTTCTCGTTGTTTTTCGTCTTGGTGTATTGGGTTTTCATAATAGATAACGCAGTAGTTTTTCTCGGTATATTTGGGTGAGCATACCTGATAACATATCAGTAGTTCTCGTTGGTGTATGGGGTAATCATACATAGTTTTTTCTTATATATCGTTGGTGTATGGGGTATACGTTTTTTTATATATCGGGCTATCAAACCAGATACCACAGTAGTTCTCGTTGTTGCATTGTTACCATACCAGATAAGGCAGTAGTTCTCTTTCGGCGTATTGGTCTATCATACCAGATACCACAGTAGTTCCCGTTGCTGCCTTAAGTTACCATACCACATAAGGCAGTAGTTCTCGTTGGTATGTCGATCTATCACACCACATACACACAGCGGAGTACCATGTAGATCTCCGACTTACAGAAGCCCCTCGTTTGCTCACAGTGGTTTTCAACTTTTGTCGATAATTGTGATTCTCGAACAGCCGGTGCGATCGCCTCTGCCAGCGAGTTTGAGGGAGAATTGCTCTGTGTGTTTTTCTCTTCTTTTGTGTGTGTAGATATACTGTAATTTTTTATTTTAACTTGCGCTGAATCGGATGATTGAACGAGTATTTAGGGATTGATGGAGAGAGTAAGGAAGAGTGGAAGAAAATAGATAGAATAGAGTTAAGTGTGTGATTGAGAGGGAGAGGGAGGGAGAGGGAGAGGGAGAGGGAGAGGGAGAGGGAGAGGGAGAGGGAGAGGGAGAGGAGAGGGAGAGAGGAGAGGGAAGAGAGAGAGAGAGAGAGAGAGAAGAGAGAGAGAGAGAGAGAGAGAGAGAGAGAGAGAGAGAGAGAGAGAGAGAGGGGGGGGGAGACAGACAGAGAGAGAGAGAAGGACAAGGAGGAGAAAGAGAAGAGAGAGATAGATAGATAGAGATAGATAAATAGATATATAGATTGATATAGATAAATAGATATATAGATAGAGATAGATGAATATATATATATATAGATAGATAGATAGATAGATAGATAGATAGATAGAGATAGAAAAATAGATAGAGAGAAAGAGAGAAAGATTTTTTGTGTGTAGAAATACTGTATTTTTATTCCCTGTGCTGAACCAAATGTTAGAAGTCAGTTTTGAAGAATGGAAGGGGAGAGAAAGGGTATGGAGAAAAATGAATTGAAAGAGTTGAGTAAAGGTGCGAATGAGCGATGAATGAGTTAGTAGGCGAGTGAGGGAATGAGTGAGTGATGAGGAAATGGGTGAATGGGTGAATGAATGAGTGTGTGAGTGAATGTAAGAGAGAGATAGAGATAGATAGATAGAGAGAGCGAGAGAGAGAGAGAGAGAAAGAAAGCGCTGTTTATATTGGCGCATATTTGCTAGTGTTTATGCTAGTGTATGTCTATGCCTCTGTTTTGTTTGTCTATAAAACCACTGTTTTTTGGCTCATCATATATATATGTCTATATGTGTTCATCATTTCTCTTCTCTCTCTGTCTATTTGTCAGCCAGTCAGTCAGTCTGTTTTTGTCTGTCTGTCTCTCTGTCTGTCAGTCAGTTAATCAGTCTGTCTCTGTCTGCCTCCCCCCCCCCCTCTTCTCTCTCTCTCTCTCTCTCTCTCTCTCTCTTCTCTCTCTCTCTCTCTCTCTCTCTCTCTCTCTCTCTCTCTCTCTCTCTCTCTCACTGCCACGCCCCTAACACTCCCGTTCCCTTCGCCGTCCTCCCGCAGCTGGTCGCCACGCCCCCATCCTCGGCGTGTTCGTGCTTGGGTGCGAGCGCGGCGCCGGCTTCGTCTCGCCCCGCGTGCAGCAGCTGCTTCAGAGCCACGACATCTCCCGCCACAGCCGCACCCACGGCCTCCGTCAGCCTGGTCCGGAGAGCGAGGCGGTGCGCGACGCCCTCGTGCAGCCGGAGGTCGCTCAGCATCTCCACGACGGCGGCGACGATCGGCGCGACGGGACGCTGGCGGCGGAAGGTGGGTGTTCGGCGGATCGCATCGGGGAGTTAACTTATATATCTATTTATTTATTTATACATTAATTTATTTTGAAATGTGGATTTTAGGCTAATAATATCTGCAATGAAGGTGTATGCTGCACGTTGAGGGAAGGGAACTCATATCTTGTCCGTAGTGAAGGTAGGCCTACATACCGCGTAGGCCTACATGCCGCACGGGGAGGAAAGGAACGACCCACTTTTCCTGCAAACCAAAAAGAAAATTCACACACCTTCTCTCCTCCAGCGACCCGGCGGCAGTTCCCCCTTCGCCAACGCCACGACGAAGGAGGAACCTGACCCGCAGTGCTCGAATCTGCGAGTGCTAGGTCACGCCTCAGCGCAGGTCACGAGCATGGTGCTGGACGGCCTGCAGCCCTACACCTCCTACTGGCTCTTCCTGGTGCCGCACTACAAGGGCGTCCTCGGCGTGCCCTCCAACCTCCAGGCCTACACGTCGCCGCAGGATGGTGAGGAGGAACTTGGAGCGGGAAGTAGGAAGCGCGTGGGGACAAAGTGAGAGAGGAGAGTGAGTGAGAGGAGAGAGTTAGAGAGTGAGTGAGAGGGAGAGGAGAGGAGAGGAGAGGGAGAGGGAGAGGGAGAGGGGAGAGGGAGAGGGAGAGGAGAGGGAGAGGGAGAGGGGAGAGAGAGAGAGAGGAGAGAGAAGAGAGAGAGAGAGAGAGAGAGGAGAGGGAGAGGAGAGGGAGAGGGAGAGGGAGAGGGAGAGAAGAGAGAGAGAGAGAGAAGAGAGGAGAGAGAGAGAGAGAGAATTAAGAAAGAGAAAGAAAGAAAGAGAGAGACAAAGGATGTGATAACAACTCAGTCATATCTTCTGCATCACGTAGACGCCCTCATTTCATTTCAGTGCCGTCTGGGTGGGCGGTCCTGTCCCGGTGGTGGGCGGCGCAGGTGGGCGACGGCTTCTACGCCCTCACGCTGCACTGGCGCCCTGTCCCCCAGCACCTCGCCCACGGGGTCATCCAGAAGTACATGGTAAGGAAGTGAAGTACATGGTAAGGAAGTGAAGTACATGG
>NW_020869654.1:211567-221567 GCF_003789085.1 Penaeus vannamei | reverse complement strand
GTGTGCAGCACAGGCGACCCCTGGGGAGACGTGGGCGGTCTGTGGGCGGTGGAGTCGGACGAGCTGCACTCAGACAAGTCGGAGAAAAAGCTGCTGACCTCGAACGGCTCCGCCACCGCTGACTACGCGGAGGTGGATGCTGGGTCACTCAGGGTCAATGACGATCTCAGCAAAAGCAGGCTGGGTGAGTGGGATTTTTTGCTTATCTGTTTGTTTAAGTTGATTTGGTTAGATTTAAACTTAGGCTGACATCTGTTTACTTAGACCAAAAGATATTTACTGAGACAAACATTATTTGCTTAGACTTAAACGTATTTACTTAGAAATGTTTACTTACATTTACTTGTTTAGTTTAAACATTTAGTTAGGCTTAAATACATTTGGCTTAAATGTATTTACTTAGACATAAACTTACAAAGACTTAAACGCTTACTTAGCCTTAAACTTATTTACTTCGAGTTAAACTTACTTATTTAGTTAGGCTTACATGTATTTACTTACACATAAACTTATTTACTTGAGTTAAACTTATTACTTACTTAAGACTTACAAACGCAACACCGGGACCTTCGCGAGTGTTAGTATGTCCCCGGCCCTCTCTCTCCCCCCTCCGCTACCTCCCCTCTCCCCCCTCCGCTACCCCCCTCTCTCCTTTCCTTACATTCCTTACCCTCCCTCCCTCCCTCCTCCTTACCTTCCCTACCCTCCTCCTTCCTTACCTTCTCTTCCCAACCCTTCTCTCCTTCCCTTTCCCTCCCCCTACCCTCCCTTCTTCCTCCCACCCTTCTCTGCTATCCTCTCTCCTCTCTCCATACTTACCTTCCCTCCCGCCCTCACTCCCCTCTCCACGACCCTCCCTTCCTCCCTCTCCCCTTCCTTCCGCCCCTCCTTCTCTACCCTCCCCTCTCCGCTACCCTACCCTCCCTCCTCTCTCCTTTCCTTACCTACCCTCCCTTCCTTTCCTTCCCCTACCCTCCCACCCTTCTCCGCTATCCTCTCTCCTACTTACTTTCTTACTTTCCCCCCTCCTCCCTCTCCACTATCCTCCCTTCCTCCCTCTCCCTTTCCTTCCGTCCTTCCTTCTCTACCCTCCCTCTCCGCTACCTACCCTCCCTTCCTCTCTCCTTTCCTTACCTACCCTCCCTTCTTCCCTCCCACCCTTCTCCGCTATCCTCTCTCCCTCTCTCCCTACTTACTTTCCCTCCCTCCCTCCCTCCCGCCCTCACCCCTCTCCACTACCCTCCGTTCCTTCCTCTCTCCTTCCTTCCGTCCCTCCTCCTTCTCTACCCTCCCTCCCTCCCTTCCCTCCCCTTCCTCCCCCTCCGCCACCACGCGTAAATCACCCTCAGGAATCCTTTTTTCCTGCGAACTCGACCCACTGCGCTGACACCTGATCCTCGCATTCCAGAGCCGTGGACACAAGGGCTTCTCTGCCCCTCGCCCTCGCCCTCCAGGACCTCGAGTGTCTCCCAGCGCAACAAGCACACGCAGGTGAGCTGAACGTATTGTGCTGTTATGGGGGATGTGGTCGTAAATGAACGTATTGTGCTGTAATTGACGCGTTCGTAAGTGATGTTAATTTACAGCTTGTATGGTCTTGTACTGGGATGTGTACATGGAAATTAACTACTTGGATGTCTTGTAATGGAGTACATTATTGAAATTACTAACCTGAGACTTAATAACTTGGTAATGGAATGGATTATTTAAATTACTAACCTGAGACTTAACAACTTGAATGTCTTGTAATGGAATACATTATTTAAATTACTAACCTGAGACTTAACAACTTGAATGTCTTGTACTCGAATGGATTATTTAAATTACTAACCTTTGTCTCTCGAATGGATTCTTGAAAATACTAACTTCTCTCTTGTTCAGTAATGTATTCGTAAAAAAATAACATAATTTGCATATTGTCAGACGCGTGTTACATTTCATCATTCATTGGAAGTTAAAATATTTCAGATATCAGAAACTAACAGAATCCTTATACTGCAGCAGGTATCTTATCTTTTTTGGGTATATCTTAAAGAAAGTGGTTTAAGATGTCAAAAATACTCAAGGAAGAACAAGAATCTTTGATTTTGTGTTCGATAAGATGTTAGAAGATGGCCAGATATATTTCAATGATTTCATGGTCATTAAAGCCCCCCATTAAAGTTCATGACAAATATTTTTAAAGCTTCCGTAAAATATCGGTTGATATATCCCTATTTTCAAAAGATTTACAAGCTTTCGCATAAATGAACAACCAGTGCTAAAGGGTGGTTCTTCAGTGGTGACTTAGCAAATAATGATTGGACCCAAAGAGCACCGCCCCTTTCCCGCCTGACCCCGACCCCCTAGCCCGAATGACCCGACGCCCCCTTAGCCGACCGACCCCAACGCCCCCCTTAGCCCGACGCCCCCTTATTCCTGAATGACCCCGACGCCCCCCTTACCCGAATGACCCCGACGTCCCCCTTATTCCTGAATGACCCCGACTAACCCCGACGCCCCCCCTTAATCCCGACTGACCCGACGCCCCCCTTAGCCCGCCTGACCCCGCCGCCGCTCTCCGCAGTCCGAGTCGGTGTCGTGCCAGGTGCCTCCGCCGCGGCCTCCGTCGCGCCACGGCCCCTCACGCCATCCCAGCGGCCGCAGCTACACCATCCCCTCCGTGGCCCCGCCCACCAACCACGCCCACCTCTCCTCCACCACCTGCCGAGGCACCGAGGCCAACAGCTGGTACACGGGCGAGTGCTGCAGCTGCTGCCAGGACGACATAAAGCTGATCATTCCCCGCGACTCGCTCTGCGCCTCCGCCACGCCCTCGGGCTGCTCCACCGTCCGCGCCAACTTCGACCGCCCGCCCGCCCTCACGCCCATGACGCAGGTTTGTTCGGGCTGGCTGGCTGGGTGGGTGGAAAGCTTGAACGTTCAAAAGGATGTTTTCGGAGGTTGTGAACAGCGTGTAACAGCTTCGTAGATCCGTTAAAAATTATTGATTTCCAATATATAGCATTTTTTTTATGAATATTTGTTATCCACAAGACATCTAGCCATGTTAAATTCGCGACAAGGTTCTTATATCATTACATGGCAACCTTATGACCGTCTGCGATCGTGTTTTAGGACTAACTACCTTTGAGACCTTCAGAGCATGATGATGCTTTATCTGAAATCAAGGTTATATGCAACTTTTGTATCTACATTAAACAATATGTCATTGCATGAAGTTAAATAATGTGTAACTGCATGCTTTCCTGATTATTATCATTATCATTATTTCAATATATATATATATATATATATTAATATATATTATATATATATATGTATGTATGTATATATATCCATGACCAGAATATAAGAAATAGGTGATATATATATCAAAATGCGACAAAATAATCAAACTATCACAATAATTTTGATATAGTTCCCGCGGAGGGAAATCAGGCACAGATTAAGCGTGGCTAAATATCTTTTCTCCATTTCCCTTTCGGCTTCAGGACTACCAGTACAGCGCCGCGGAGACCGACACCTACGAGGCAGTCACGGCCTACGACGCAGCCTCCCCGGTCGACGACTCCGAGACGCGGCCGGCCTCGCGGGAGGACGTCCGCCAGCTGAGACTCAACACGGAATCCACGACGGACCTGTCCATGGACTGCTACAACTTCTCCGACGAGGGCGAGGACGACACGCAGTCCTGCAGCGACACCGAAGCGTCCTTCTTCATCCCCCGGAACCACGACAGAAAACGCGAGAAGATGAGCGTAGGGGAGACTAAAGAGAACCTCTCGTCGTGCGAGGACGTCCAGCGAATCGGCGGGTTCCCTCGCTCCGACTGCAAGGAGAACCTGAGCAAGACCTTCCGCAAGCCGGGCGAGGAGGGCAAGGAGAGGAAGGGCTCGGACGCCTTGCTCTGCTCCCAGGTCGACATGTCTGCCTCCACCTCCGGCGCCTCGTCCATGATGGAGAGCTCGGGCGTCGGGCTGCCGAAGGTGAGGCAGCCGAGCCGCTCCTCCGTCTCGCAGGACAGCCTCGAGGAGCAGTTCGAAAGGACCCTGAGTTTCATATCGCAGGGCGGCTCTTGGAACGTTGATTCCGACTACATGTCTACTTCGCTGTATAATTAACGAACATCCCCCCAGAAAGCATTTATAGTGTGTGTTGCCGTGTCTTAGAACTGCCATTTATTTGTTTCTGATTACGCAAAATATCATGTGATCATATCGAACATACGATGGTAGGAGAGAAAGGGAGAAAAAAAAAAACACATGCATCAAATGGTTCGATCTTAGCAACTTCGAAGTAACTGTGCGGATAAAAATATGACAAGTGTGCGAATTGCATCTGCTCCGGAATCTTCCAAACGACTCCTTGTGTCTCGAAGCAGAACGTGAGTGTCAGACGAGCGTCGAACCTCAAAATTCCATTCAGTCTCAACGGAACTGGAGCGTGGATGTTCGTCGACAGTTTCAGATCAGTGATTTAGCTGACTCAACAGCCTGAACCACCCGAGTCCTTTCCGCGATATACAGTGCGTGTTGTGAGTCTTAACAGTGGATAGTCTGGGCTAAGAAACGATGGCAAGGAGCGCCAAGAGTCTCAGAATAGTTGTCCGAAGAACGCATCTCGTGGACCCCAAGCCGTTGCCAAGGGGTGAATCCAGGGCGGTGGACCCGTGTCGGGACATTCCTGTAGATAATCAAAGGATATTTTTTCATGATGATGCTCATTATAGAGGTGTTCTTATTTTATTTTGTTTTTATTTTTCTACCTTGGCTAGCATGAGTGGAAACCTTTAAACGGACTTCCTTTAGGAGGAGAGTAGTGCATGTTACAGAATCCTCCAAGTTATCTTTAGAATTTTCATTCTTTCGAAGTTTCAGAAAGGATTGTAAGGATTTTATAAGCGAAAGGATTCCAAGAAAGCAAAGTGAGGATTGGATTATAAGGATGATGAGGATTCGTCGTCAGAAGAGGATTGAAGTGGACATGGTTACCAAATATCATCTTACCATATCAAATATTTAGTGTATAGTCGCCACAAAATAGCCATGCATTGAATTGCTGTGCTTGCATCCTTTTTGTGGCGTTTGCAAGAAAATGTGAGATTGTCTTCCTGAGTTGAAGTTTATTTCCCCAAAGTATAAGATATAAAGAGAAAATATAATGTTATTTCACATAAGAGTATAAGTATATTATATAATTATAACGAATCAGTTAATGTGTGTACATGGGCCTATGTTTATTGTAATGTAATCCAACTTACTTCATGTAACCCTATAGATGTGTTATTGTGAAGTAATAAAAAAATGTACAGAATGTTATATTGTATATCAAAAGTGTATTACAACCAAATTTTCAAAAAATGCTCAAGAATTCATATCCGAAGAATGTACAACTGTCAATGTTTTTTGCAGCTACATATTTGTATGTTGTAACTCAATAAATATGTATGAGTACTTGGGTTGCTATGGATACATTGCCTTTCATCTTTGATATTGATAAGTACAACATAGGGAATCAAGATATAAAGAGTTCTGATTTACCAATAGATGAATACATATATGAAGAATTTTGATGTTAAACCAGATTTTCAAGTAAATATGTAAAATATGTGAAATATAATAAAATGAAATAGGACAACCAGAGTAGAAAGTCTGATAAATACTTGATGTTCAAGAAAGAGGAAAACAATTGAAAAGAAAAAAATGAGAGAAAAAATAAAAATGCAATGTCTGTATCAAGAAGTTGAATTAAAGAAAACTTGAGTTGTGTTTTCTATCGAAATTATTAGACTTGCAATAACTCATTATTCATATGTTATTTTCAGTAGGAAAAAAAACTTTTCCAGATTTTTGGAAGGAAAACAAGTAAAATATTCTGCAACTGATAACAAATTACGTTGATAAGTTTTGAAGAGCGAAGCAACGAAGAAAATAAAAATACCATAAGTCGTGAGGTACATACATTCAGACTAGGAAAATACTATATACATACATACACATACGTACATATACCTATATATATTTATTTTATTTATTTATTTATAGATGAATAACTACCCTAGCTATTGCGATTGTGCAGTCCCTTCCCCTCAGGGTTGCCAACGTGTAAACCGCCTGTCTCGACTCTCGTGTCCGAAACATGATACGAGAAGCGTTATGCGTTTCGAATTCGAGTCAAAACTGGCGGTTCGCAACATTGGCAACGGTGAGTGGTGAGTTTGAAAGCGAAGGGGACTGTACATGAATAAAAGTATCAGGAGAATGTATATATAACTTATTATAAACTTATTCTACATATAGCATAAATCGTTATTCAGAAAATAAAATGATGTATACTGAAAGAAGTCATATAAACTAGATACATCGTCTATAGCTTGTACATATTAAACATCTGGTAATGTTCCTGTACCTGTGACAATAATGTAATGTAACATTTGAACGAAATATACACTTAGGGAATTGTGGACACTTAAGACCATATGAAGTGTAGCCTTTGTTACAGGAATTTGATATCCTTTATAGAGATGTGAAAATAGAAGAAAAGAAAGATTAAAAAATCGACTGTCGACGTGTGGGTAGATGATGACACTGCACCCTGTCACTGATTTAAGAGTGTGTTCGTTGACAGTGACACCAATACCTCTCGGTGTTTTCAGTGATGGGCACACTTCGCAGTTTTGTATTTAAACCTGTAAAAGTCTCTTGGTGATAGTAATATGTTTCTTTTTTTATCTTGGAGTAGAATCAATGTCCTCTAGGATTAAAAGATTCAGTAACACACATTTTAAACAATATGTCGCCCCCAGTCAAAAAGAAAAAAGAAAAAAAAAACACTACACTCGATTGAAAATGACCCATACACTCAAACATTCTCCCAGGAATCACGACAGCAAAACCCTACGACGACCCAGCCCACAGCACAGCCAGGCACAGAAGCAGAAGGCGCCGCGCCGCGAGCCTCCCCGCCGAACTGGCCCGGGAAGACCCACAACCTCGCGGTCTGTGAGGATTATCCTTCGGGTCTGAATGCGTCCCGGATGGAGAAGCGGACGCCGTCGTGATGCCTTGTGGACCTCCCGACGGGGGTGTCGTCCCCTCCCGCGTCGTGGGGAATAGTGGCGTATCCTTATGGATCTTTAGGGTGTATTCGGAGTCCCTGATGACGGCTGCCGAAGGGGTGGAGCGGGTGCCCGAGGCGTCCTGCGGTGTCGGAGGCGCCGAGGGGGATGGGGACGTCGAGGAGGTGTTGGTGGGGCCTTGAGGAACCTTGCTTGAGCCGCACGCTGTGGTTAAGAGGGAGGAGAAGCACGGCGTTAAAGAGAGAGCTGCCACGACGAGCCAGGCGAATGCAAGTAAAATTTCTACTCGCTATGAATAAACATTCTTCCACGGAAAAAAAAGAAAGAAAAAAAAAAAAAAAACGCTGTAACTTATATACCGGATTTTTTTCTTTCTAATTTACATAATGCCGAAAGAAACACGAAGTGCAAAAGCCATAGTTAAGGCTACGATTATGAAAGCAGGCAAAAAGGTCTCCAGATTTTTAGGACCCGTATAAAGATAAAGCGAATGAGGGGAAAAGCACAAGAGAGAGAGAGAGAGAGAGAGAGAGAGAGAGAGAGAGAGAGAGAGAGAGAGAAGAGAGAGAGAGAAGGGGGGGGAGAGAGGGAGAGAGAGAGGAGAGACGAAGAGAGAGGGGGGGGGGGTCGGGAGGGAGGGAGAGGATAGAAGGGGGGGGGGGGGAGGAGAAGAAAGGGGAAAGAGTGAGTGAGAGAGAGAGAGAGATGGAGGGAAGGAGAGAGGGATAGAAGGAGAGACGGGGAGGGAGAACGATAGAGAGAGAGAGAGAAAGAGGGACTTCCACTTTACCAATGCAAGCACACTGATATCTATCGCTACAAACAAAAATATGAAACGATTACGTGCAGACCGGCAGCTAGGCAGACAACAATACTATTCACACAAAGGCAGGAATCCAGGAATCCAGGAATCCAGGAATCCAGGTATCCAGAAATAGAATGATATCAGCTTGATTATAGAAAGTTGAAGCGGTCTGATGTACGGTATTTTTTATTTATAGAAAGTTGATAAAAACAAACTGTATGTGATATACAAGATTCCTTCAGTTTCAATGTTTATTCAGTAAAACGATTTTGTTCTTTTATAATCACCATTACTATTATTATCATTTTATCTCTCTAATCATTCTATGCATTTTATCTCAACCTGTAGCTTGTGATCATTATCATCATCATCATCTTCACCACCATTATTCTGCATAATATTCATTTTTTTGCATTATCATGCATTAGCTTTTTTTGCATCATCATTTTCTCATCATGCAATCATCATCATCACCACCATTCTACATAATAATTCATCTTTTTTTTGCATATCATCATCATATACCATTCTATATAATCATATTTTTTTGCATTATCATCATCAATCATCCACCATTATTCTACATAATAATTCATTTTTTTTGCATTATCATCATCACCACCATTATTTTACATAATAATTCATCTTTTTTTGCATTATCATCATTATCATCATCACCATTATTCCATATAACAATTAATCCATTTTTTTTGCCTTCCATCATAACCCACAGATTTTAATCAACCCCTTCTATTCACTCCTCAAAAAAGCCCTCCGACCCGCAATCAGTTCATGCAGCGATATGAACAAAGAACCATTACCACGAGAGGCTGTACAAATACGGGAATATTTCCTTACTTCGGCTCTCCTGAAGGCGGAGATCGGGGCAGTATTTGAGCAACAATTCCGCTGAGTCATCTTTCTTGTACCTCTTGGCCCAGGAAAGTGCGTCTCTGCCTAAGAATTCGGGTTTGAATATTATACGAAATGATGTATGTGTAGGTGTGTGTGCGTGTGTGTGTGTGTTTGTGTGTGTGTGTGTGTTTGTGTGTGTGTGTGTGTGTGTGTGTGTGTGTGTGTGTGTTGTGTGTGTGTGTGTGTGTGTGTCTTTGTGCATAATTTATCCATTTGTCTATCTATCCATCTAACTAACTTTCTCTCTGTCTATCTGCCTATCACCCTATCTTTCTTTGTGTCTGTCTATCGATCTATCAGTCAGTCAGTCTATCTATCTATATATCTATCTATCTTTCAAACTATTTGTCTTTCTATCTATCTATTTATCTGTCTAACAATCTGTCTCCCCTCTCCCCCCCCCCTTCTCTCTCTCGCTTTCTGTCCCCTCTCTCTCTTTCTCTCTCTCTCGCTTCTCTCTCTCTCTCTCTCCTCTCTCTCTCTCTCTCTCTCTCTCTCTCTCGCTTTTTTCTCCTGTCTCTGTTTCTGTCTCTGTCTATCTGTCTTCTCTCTCCTTTCTCTCTCTCTCTCTCTCTCTCTCTCTCTCTCTCTCTCTCTCTCTCTCTCTCTCTCGCTTCTCTCGCTTTCTCTCCCTGTCTCTGTCTCTGTTTGTCTGTCTGTCTCTCTCTATCTATTTATACATAGCTACAATATGGCATAACATTACAATGCACAAATCATGAACAAAAACCCAAGAAACTTTTCTTTTCATTTCACTTCATCTTAATAAATGCCTGACCTGTCCTGTCCCGGATGTTCGGGTCAGCGCCGGCTTCCAGCAGATCCTTGATGACCTTATTCTGACCTCTCCTGCAGGCCCAGATGAGAGCTGTTCGACCTGTAAGGGTGATGCAGGTCAAGGCTCTATTTATATAGATATTGCAGGCTAATTGGTGCGGGTCAAGGCTCTATTTTAGCAGATATTGCAGGCTAATTGGTGCAGGATAATGCTCTATTTATAATATTACAGACAATATCTCTTTATATAGATATTGCAGGTCAGTGCTCTGTTCATATAGATATTGGAGGTCAAGGCTTTATTTTTTGTAGATATTGCAGGCTAATTGGTGCAGGATAATGCTCTATTTATATAGATATTGCAGGGCTGCGTTCTGTTTATATGAATATTGGAGGTCAAGGGTCTATTTATATTGATATTG
>NW_020869654.1:199067-206567 GCF_003789085.1 Penaeus vannamei | reverse complement strand
AACTCGGAGGGAGGCTGAGAGTTGATATAGGATGGGAGTGGAGGGAAAGTGGACGTGAATCAAGAATAGAAACGGAATGACATCAAAATTGATGAAAAAGCATAAATAGAGATAAGGGGAAGTGGAAGAAGGGTGGAAGTGGAACGAAAAAGTCGAACGTGAGTAAAAGTGGACTAGAAGTGGAGCGAGACAAGGAATTTGGCTGCAACAGATGTATAAATAAAGAGCAAAAAAGAGTCCGGTGTTTGCTGATTCAAATACCGGCATCAATGGCGGGAAATTGTCACGTGACCTTTATTTTGTCACGTGACCCTCTCTTGCGGTAGAAAAAGATAACTACATATAGACATACCAGATGAAATTGCATGGATAACACAGAAATAAAAAAAAAGATATATAAAAAGATAAATGAAAAATGAAAAATATTAAAAAAAGGAGAGAGAGAATGAGAGAGAGAGAGCGAGAGAGTGGAGAGAGAGAGAAGGAGAGAAGAGAAGAGAGAGAGAGAAGAAGAGAGAGAGAGAGAGAGAGAGAGAGAGGAGAGAGAGAGAGAGAGAGAGAGAGAGAGAGAGAGAGAGAGAGGAGAGAGAGAGAGAGAGAGAGAGAGAGAGAAGAGAGAGAGGAGGGAAGCGGAGAGAGAGAGAAGATAGGAGAGAGAGGTAGGGAGAGAGAGAGAGGAGAGAGAGAGAGAGAGAGAGAGAAGAGAGATAGAGAGAGAGAGAGAGAGAGAGAGAGAGAGAGAGAGAGAGAGAGAGAGAGAGAGAGAAGAGAGAGAGAGAGAGAAGAGAGAGACAGACAGACAGACAGAGAGAGAGAGAGAGAGAGAGAGAGACAGACAGACAGACAGGCAAGAGAGAGAAGAGAGAGAAGACAGAGAGAGAACAGAGAGATAGAAAGAGAAAAAGGGGAGAATGATATGAAGAGAGAGAGAACGAAGAGAGAGATAGAAGACGAATGAAAGAAAGAGGGAGAGACAGAAACATATACATAAATCCGCTATTCTGGAATGTCTCAAAATGCGATAAGAAATCTGCTTCCCAACAGACACCTTCCCTGTTAATGACGTCACAGCCCTCTTCCTCCTCCTTCCCCAACAGTCCTTACCCTGTTAATGACGTTATCGCAGCCCCTCTACCCTTTTCATGACGTCACCACTGCCCGTCTTCCTCCTCAACAGTCACCTTACCCTATTAGTGACGTCATCACTGCCCCTCTCCCTTCCTCCTCAACCTTACCCTGCTTCGTGACGACGTCGAGCCCCACCTCCCTCCCTTCCTCCCCAACAGACACCTTACCCTATTAATGACGTCATCGCAGCCCCCCACCTCTCTCCCTACCTCAACAGTCACCTTACCCTGTTCATGACGTCATCGCAGCCCCTCTACCCTGTTCGTGACGTCACCACTGCCCCTCTCCCTTCCTCCTCAACCTTACCCTGCTTCGTGACGTCATCGCTGCCCCCCCCCACCTCTCTCCCTTCCTTCCCAACAGTCACCTTACCCTGTCAGTGACGTCATCGCTGCCCCTCTCCCTTCCTCCTCAACCTTACCCTGCTTCGTGACGTCATCCAGCCCCTACCTCCCTCCCTTCCTCCCCAACAGACACCTTACCCTGTCAGTGACGTCACCACTGCCCCCCTCCTCCTCAACCTTACCCTGTGACGTCATCGCAGCCCTCCCACCTCCCTCCCTTCCTCAACAGACACCTTACCCTGTCAGTGACGTCATCACTGCCCCCTTCCTCCTCAACCTTCCCCTGTTAATGACGTCATCGCAGCCCTCCCACCTCTCTCCCTACCTCAACAGACACCTCACCCTGCTTAGTGACGTCACCACTGCCTCTTCCTCCTCAACCTTCCCCTGTTAGTGACTCATCGCAGCCCTCCCACCCCCTCCTACCTCAACAGACACCTTACCCTGCTTCGTGACGTCACCACTGCCCCCCTTCCTCGTCAACCTTACCCTGCTTCGTGACGACGTCGGGCTCAGCGTCGTGGTCCAGGAGGAGGCGGACGAGCTGCACAAACCCTCGCTGGGCCGCCAAGAACAGGGCCGTCTCGTCTTGCAAAAAAGATACACGCAGATTAAGTCAAAGATAATCGTAATAAAGAAGAAAAAAAAAGGAGATTAGGCCGTATGAAGATAATTATAATAAAGAATACACGCAGATTAAGCCAAATATAATCATAATTAAAAAGAAAAAAAGGAGATTAGGTCAAATGATGCAATGAATACAGGTAGATTAAGCCAAAGATAATCATGATAAAGAAAAAAAGGAGATTAGGTCATGTGAAAATTATTATGATAAAGAAAAAAAAGCAGATTAAGCCAAAGATAATCGTAATAAAGTAAAAAAAGAGATTAGGCCATATGAAAATGATTATAATAAAGAAAAAAGGAGATTAGGCCATATGAAAATGATTATAATAAAGAAAAAAGCAGATTAAGCCAAAGATAATCGTAATAAAGAAAAAAAAAGCAGATTAGGGCATATGAAAATTGATATAATAAGAAAAAAGAAGATTAGGCCATATGAAAATTATTATAATAAAGAAAAAAGAAGATTAGGCCTTATGAAAATGATTATAATAAAGAAAATGAAAAAAAATGGCATTAGTGGGAGGTGGAATAATTATGATAAAGAACAAAAAGAGGTATTAGCGGGAGATGAACTTAAAGAGATAACATCCACTGTCATGAATTAAAATAGAAAAAAAAATAACTGCCACGCAAAAACAATTGGTTGTCAGAATTCATTGAAGAGAAATAAATAAATAAATAGTAAAAAAACAGTGCTATGGAGAAGAGAAAAGTAATAGTAAAACATTCACAGTCATGGATAGAAAAAAGCGGACTGATATTTAAAAAAAAACATAGATATTAATAAATAGATATTAATAAATTAAATGAGCCTGAAAAAAATCACTGTCATTGATAGAAGAAACTGAATTCATTGTCAAAATTCGATGAATAAAGAAAAATGTTTATTGACAAAACAAAATGTCATTGATATACTGAGACAAAAATACGTTACAGTTTATTGGAAATGACAGAGCCATAGAAAAACATAAATTGCAAAAATGCATTGCATACATAAGCAAACATATGTTGATGTCATGCAAGCGTGTGAATCCGTCCAGTGGAATATATTTGAATATGTTTTTTTTAAAGAGATGGACAAGGCCTCATTGCAAAAAGAAAATATCAATAAACGGAAAGATAGATAAAAAAGAAAGAGAGAGAGGGAGGGAGGGAGAGAGAGAGAGAGAGAGAGAGAGAGAGAGAGAGAGAGAGAGAGAGAGAGAGAGAGAGAGAGAGAGAGAGAGAGAGAGAGAGAGAGAGAGAGAGAGAGAGAGAGAGAGAGAGAGATGAGAGACAGAGAGAGACATAGAGAAAAGACCACACACACACGACTGATAAAGATAAAAGATAAGAGAGACAGACAGACAGACAGACAGACATAGAAAAAAGACACACACACACATATAATTGACAAAAAAGAAAAACAATGAATAGAAAAAAATAGAGAGGAAGAGAGAGAGAGAGTGGAGAGGTAGAGAGACAGAGATAGACAAAGAAAAAAAAAACACACACACAACTAACAAAAAAAGAAAAACAAAGAATGAACAAAAACACACACAAACACGAAACCAAAACACAAAGAAAGAGCAAAAACACACAAAAAACACGAAACCAAAACACAAAGAATGAACAAAAACACACACAAAAAAAAACACGAAACCAAAACACACACACACACACACACACAAAAGCCAAGCATCAGAGTCACACACACCCCCAACCCACGCCCTCCTTCGAACACAAAAAACCACGCCCTCACTCACTCCCGTCACTCCGGCGGTTGACGTCGGCGCCCGCCCTCAGCAGCTCCCCAGCGATGTCTGTGCTGTTCCTCGACGCCGCCCACATCAGCGCCGTGTAGCCTCGATACCAGCCTGGAACAAACGGGTGAAGAGACACGTGTGGGTGTTTTTTTTTTGTGGAAGAGGGACACGTGTGGGTGTTTTTTTTTTGTGGAAGGACACGTGTGGGTGTTTCTTATTTGTGGAAGAGGGACACGTGTTTTTTTTTGTTTTTTTTTTGGCTTCTAGATTTGTTGTTGTTTCAGTTGTTGTTGTTGTTGTTGTTGTTGTTGATGATGATGATGTTGTTGTTGTTTCGATGTCTGTGCTGTTCCTCGACGCCGCCCACATCAGCGCCGTGTAGCCTCGATACCAGCCTGGAACAAACGGGTGGAAGAGGGACACGTGTGGGTGTTTTTTTTTGTTTTTTTTTGTTTCTAGATTTGTTGTTGTCGTTGTCAGTTGTTGTGTTGTTTCAGTTGTTTGTGTTGTGGTGATGTGTGTTGTGTTGTTTGTTGTTGTTTTTGTTGTGTTGTTGTTGTTGTGTTGTTTCAGTTGTTGTTGTTGTTTCAGTTATTGTTGTTGTTTCAGTTGATGTTGTTGTTTCAGTTGTTGCTGTTGTGTTGTTTTTGTTGTTGTTGTTGTTGTTGTGTTGTTGTTGTTGTTGTTGTTCTTCTTCTTCTTCTTTCTTTTCTTGTTCTTCTTATTAACATCATTATTAATGTTACTATTATTTTGATTATGATTATAATTATCATTATCATTATTATTATTATTATTATCATTATCATTATTGTTGTTGTTGTTGTAGTTGTTATTATTATTATTATTATCATTATCATTATTATTATCAGTATCATCATCATCATTATTATTATCATCATTATTATTACTATCATTGCTATCATTATTATCATTATCATTCATATTATCACTGTTATCATTATCATTATTATCATCATCTTTGTTATTATCACTATTATTATCAATATCATTATTATCTGTATCATCATTATTATATCATTATCATTATTATCATTATCAATACTAGTACAATAGTTATCATTACCATTTCTATCATCATTATCACTCATTATAATGATAATAATAATAATTATTATTATTATTTTTATCATTATTATTATTATTACCATTATTATTATTATTATCATCATCATTATCATTATTATTACTATTATTATTGATATTATCATCATTATTCTCAATATTATTATAACTATCATTATCTTTACCATTATCATCATCATCATCTTTATCATTATCAATATCAGTCTCCTCATTTTTTGTCATTATTTCATTATTATTATTGCAATTATCATGCTTATTCTCATTCTCATTCACCATTATGATCACATTTATGATAATTTTATTTATTCCTCTGTTGCCATGTCCATCATCCATATAATTTTATCACTAGAAAGTTATTTATTAGATCTACAACACATACCATGTCTAAAAAAAGAAAAGAAAAAATACATAAATACTGATAAATACAAATATATAAGAAAAAGAAAATAAACATAAAGAATGATAGACAAAACCTTAATTTTAATCTAAATGAAAAGTAACTTGAAGGATCCTGAATATAAAGTACCTGTCTTTTCAGAGTAGTTGATGTTGAGATCCTTTCGCTTCAGGATCTCTAAAAGCCTTCCTTTCCTGTCCTTTGAAGCCGCAGCGAGGAGAGCTATCCCTGAAATAAATAAATTTGTTTATTTGTTTATTTATTTACTGAATTGCTAGTTTATTTATTCTTTTATATATCGTGAGGGATTTGGGAAACGTGGTGATGTCTTGGTGCAGTTGCCTCAAGAAGTTCCAATAATATCCGTGGTGATGTCTTGGTATAGTTGCCTCTTATGTTACCTGATGATATGTACTGATGTCGCAGTAATGGCATAATTACAATGAATAAAAATATATGGTGGGTATGTATGTCAACATTGTGATGGCAGGTATTATCATGTAAATACAGGAATGATTAAAATATTACCTAAGTAGCGGAACTTTTTTTTTTTGAGGCAACCACACGTCCACTTCTGAAAACTGATATTCAAAACACGCAAAAATTTTCTCCAATCTGGCTAATTAAAAGAGGTAATTAAGCCATTTTTTATGCTCTCAATAAAGCTTGTTGTGATAACAATCGAGGAAGCCGATTACAGTTTGGCTAAAATCAACATCATTACGTTCCTTAAAATAAGCATCGATAGTATATGATTTTTTTTTTAATCGGAAATGGAAACAAATTACTAGTATAGTTCTTCGCTCGTGTTACACTCTCCATTCTTCTTCTTCTTCTTCTTCTTCTCGGCTTTCTCCCATTTCTATATGGGGTCGCCGTTATGGATAAGCCTCCTCCACCGATTTCCATATTACGGCTCATTCTGTATCATTTTTTGCTTGGGTTTTCACAGCCGGATGCCCTTCCTGACACCAACCCTCTCTATTCATCCGGACTTGGGACCGGCACCCACAAAGGCTGGCTTGCCCCCCTGGTGGCCTTTACGATGGGCAATCATTAATTTTACCATTAGTTGCTTCTTGTATTTCCTTGATTTCCCTCTGGCACTCCCCCAACCCCCCTCCTTCCCATTCTTACTTCCCCTCTCCCCCTCCCTCTCCCTTTCTCCCCAACCCCCTCGCACTACCCTCCACCATCCCCCCACCCCCTCCTTCCCCCTCTTCACTTGTGGCGTTAAGGATTAATCAAAGCGCTACGTTAAATGCGCTAATGATGACAGTAGCGCTTTTTCGCTACAATTTGGCCGTCTGTGGTTTATGGATCTTCATGCCTGTTGAATGTCAGGTATGTGCAAGTCAGCGTTTGTAACTGTTTCCATTCGGCATGAACAATATTTCTAAAGAATCATTCTTTATATTGATATAGAACATTTGATGCACTAACAGTACTTATTTTGTAAGTACCTTTAATGAGCCTTGGCGACCTAATGACCTGTATTTGGATGAACTCGGTTCTATGCCACTATGTTATTACAGTTTTTATCTTGTTCTATTCTGCCTGTCTCTCTGTCTGCGTGCCTCTCTCTCTCTCCCTCTCTTTCTTCCGTATTCTACAAACGTAGAATACGGCAAGCCAATACACTAAAAATCCCTGCACATCTCAGCCTAATAAAAGTGGACATCACCTCTGACGCCACTTTCTCCCCTTCAACATCCCCATCCCGCCGTCACCTCTGACATCCTCTTTGCGACCTCACCTTCGTCGCCGTCACCTTCACGTCACGCCACTCACCTGCAGGTCTCTCGGCAGCGATGAGGTGGATCAGCTCGCCCGCCATGACACACGTGACCAGAACGAAGTGAATTCTCATGGTGCGTTTGCCTCCGCTGGCCCTGCGAGGAGCCCGGAGCGAGGTTCTGGTCCGCTGCCCCTCGGACGGTGCCTCCCCTCGCCTCCCTCCCTTCCGCCCCGTCTACATGAGGCGTCTGCGTCCCTCTCGGAGTCTGTGGGCTTCTGCTGAGGTCGCTGTCGAGGTGTTAATGAGGTGTAGAGCTTGTATTAGTTGTGTTCAAAGGTGGGTTTAGGTGTATGGTGTATTTTCCGTGAAGGTATGAAGATGCTTCTCAGTTCGGGTACACTTTATGGCCGCTTT
>NW_020869654.1:191567-194067 GCF_003789085.1 Penaeus vannamei | reverse complement strand
CACGTGACCACATATCAAATGTTACATTGCCTTTCCACGGCTTGGTAGATGAGTAGATAAATTACTGTGTGATTGTTCTTTTCTTTTAAATGATATATTATAGATCGTAATAATGTTATGATCTAGATTTACACTGTAATACTATTATATAATGCTTTGACCATGCATCAAATGTACCACAGCTTGCCCACGCCTGTGCAGTTAGCCAGGGTGGCAAATAAAGGACTAAACTAAACTAACTGACTCTAGGAACAAAGCAGGGTGTGCCCGGGTTATAGTATATAAGGATAACGTTTTTGCGGCATCGTGGCAGCAGGGGAGCTCACGACGAGCCTGCAGTACACAAACTAAATTGACAACCGTACCCCTAGTCCCTAGTGTTATTTTCTGTGACGCACGGTAAAAGGCTCTTTAGGAGAGGGTGTAAATAAATATTACGAAAGATCAAGTTAACATATTACCATAGTGACACTTTTCCCATTTTTCCCGTAGACAGCAAATTAAAAAAAGTTTCACGGTAGATTAAAAGACATGTCATTTGCTACAGTTTATTAATCATGTCAAGGATCAAGTGTCATTTCCTACGTTTTACACGAGGTTTCCCAGGTACTATTTCACGGTGTACCTATATAATGTAATACAAGTCGAAGTGCATAGATTTATAGAAACCATTATGTAGATTCCTTCGCATGTGGGTGTACGAGTACATACGCATGACCAGGAAATACAACATAGTAGACCTACAAAGAGGTTCTACACCTCTTTCATAATTTCCTTTCGTTAATTTATTTTCCCAAAAATACTCGTAATCTCCAGCAAGATAAATTCTCACGACCACATTTGAAAATTATGACCCAAATCCGTCAATGTTCAGCTGCGGAAATGTCCTGACAGCTTGGCAGAATACTTTATTTTCGACTGATAATTTTGCAATACGAACACTGGGGGGATACTAAGCATAAACTATGTAGTGCAGCTTAAATAAAAGATAAAGACTAGATTTAAGACCATCATGTTGAAAGAGCTTTTCAGACCAACTATCACGATAAGCGAACCTTTGTAGCTTAAACGATCTCTCTCTCTCTCTCTTTCTCTTTTCTCGCTCTCCCTCTTTCTCTCCTCTCGCTCTCTCTTTCTCTCCCTCTCCCTCTCTCTTTCTTTCCCCTCTCTCTCGCTCGCTCTCTCTTTCTCTCCCCCCCCTCTTTCTCTCTCTCTCCCCTCTCTTTCTCGCTCTCCCTCTCCCTCTCCCTCTCTCTTTCTCTCCCTCTCTCGCTTCTCTCTCTCCCACACCCTCTCTCTCTCTCTCCCTCCCCCCTTCACTCTACTTACGACCCACATTAGGAGGGCGGTCAATAAAGTAATATCAAAGCAGAGAAGGAACGGAGAGGAGATACAGCTGACCTATGACCCTATCTACTCTAGACAGTGTGATAACGTGATTGTTCGAATAAAGCTGATTATCAGTATTATCAGCATCCGGCGGTCATTGGCAATTAAGAGATATAATTGTCGTATTATTACCTGTACTAGAACACTTGATTACTGTATTTGAGTTCTGAATGAATAGAAATAGATAATATAATGAATAGATTAAGGTTTAAAGTACTACGGGATTACGGCATGTGTGTGTTTGTGTGTATGTGTAAGCGTGTGTGTGTTTGTGTGTGTGTGCGTGTGCGAGTGTGTGTGCGAGTGTGTGTGTGTGTTTTGCGTGCTTGTGTGTGCTTGTGTGTGTTTGTGAGTACATTCATTTACGCATGTACGTTTTTTATCATTATTACCCCGTTATATCTATACTATGTGTGACCAGGAATATTCTACGATCCATGCAGAATGGCCAAATCCTAAATCCTTAGCCATGACATATTCCCCCCCTCCCTTTCCTCCTTAATTATCGTTTTTCTCGACTAAGAAGACATCGGGTGCCATTAATCCCCAGGCACTCAGTCCCGTTATGCAATCATATGCAACTGGAATAACGAGATAATTATGAAGATGGTGATGATGGGCATTTTAAATGAGACATCTATAGCACACTCCAAAGTAAGGGACAGTAATAAAAATTCTGATTATGATCATTAGAAGAAATTATATTAAGGATAATGTTGATGATGTTAAATAATAATACCTCTAAAACTGATAATGATTATTTCCTTAAAGAAGATGATAACGTATTTCGGAAGATATGGTGACAATGATGTAAATACTGATGCTAATGTAAGTTATAATATATAATATATCCATTTTTCCTCAACTGGCAAATGCGTTTAAATCATATCAGATATTTTACGCTTAACAAAAAATCTTGAAATAAAAATCAAAGATAACAGCTTTTTGTACATCCATTTCTAACCAAAATGTCGTATTCATCACTCATAAATGCAAGATAAGTTATCAAAAAGTTTATATTTGGTTTATCAAGTCAAAAGTAAATACATCTAGACCTTATCAGAGTCCATTTTCCGCTACGTGCGTTCACATCTCGGAGTTATCAAGAAGT
>NW_020869654.1:181567-186567 GCF_003789085.1 Penaeus vannamei | reverse complement strand
AAGGCAAGGCAGTATCTTGAAAATGGAGAGAAAAAGATAATTAGCAATTTAGTGAAGACCTAAGAGAGGGAGCAGATTCTGTTTTTTTTTTTTTTATTTTTTTTTTATACAAACCTAATTTTGTTCTTTTCATTTTCCTATTCATTTCCTTTTCTAAAGCTACTGCATTATGACAATTATGTAATGGACCGTCGCATTTTTTTTTTGAGATTTATAATATTACATGCATATCTGTATCACAACCTAAATTTACATATTCTAACAGTACGTTATCTAATGTTATGAATACAACTTTACAAGAGAAATAATGCGATTTTATAACATGTGGATTAAGCTCTCGTGAATTTAGCACGTGATCTCTTCTCCGGTTTACCATCATGTTTAAAACACGTTCCAAAAAGCTACAATGATGGAGCTTTGACTCCCACAATATCAATTAGTGATTTGTTAATTATCAAATTAACTGGTAGGACTTCGAGTCATATGGAGTGAATTAATTATGCCCTTATATGGTATGATGAATTAGAGACACAGTAAATAAAGTGATATTTAATTCTCATAACATCGTCACACGCACCAGTTGATGACACAGACACGCTGTTAACTTAATATATATCTGTAGGTGTCTACCAGGATTTCCAAGTGCTTTCTGTTATATCCCGTAAGCATCTGATTCACCTCTGTATCCTGAAACGCATCTCAAGTCATATCTAAAAGTCCGTATTGCGTGTTATAAACTTGTTCTTCTAGACCTGTAATGTCAGAGAAACTAGGAGCCACCAACTGCTATTTCTTCCGTTTGTGTATCGACTGATGTGATTTTTTTTTTTTTCTTCTTCAAATACTGCACTGAATATAAAATTGATTGAAGAGCTGACATAATCGCTTGTTTCACTTAAATCTCTAATTATTGATATTCTTTAGGATTCAACTTCATTTCTGACAATTATACGATATGCTGTTTTGAACAATTAAAGTCACACCCGTACTTATTGACCCCGAAGTTCAGCGCCATCGTACATATTTGCAGCTGGAATATGGGACAGGCGGAGGTATAAGACTTCCGGTGCAACATGCTTGACTTCCAATGCCGATGTTTCAGATTTCATATATTTAAGAGAAAGAAATATGATATCAATAGGGTTCTTAGTTACAGCAATATTATGCTTCTTCTCTTTCTCTTTCACCCTCCCTCCCCTTTTTCTCCCTAACCATCCCTCCCTCTGTCTCGATCCTTCCTTCTATCTCTCTCCCTCTCCCTCCTTCCTTCTACCTCTCTCCTTCTCCCTTCTTCCTTCTATCTCCCTCACCTTCCCTCTTCCCCTTCCTTCCTCCTTCTCTCTCTCTCCCTCACCCTCCCTCTCCTCTCTCTCTCCTCACCCTCCCTTCCTCCCTCTCTCTCTCCTCACCCTCCCTCTTTCCCTCCCTTCCTCCCTCTCTCTCTCCCCCCTCACCCTCCCTCCCTCTCTCTCCCTCTCCCTTGCTGTAAAATAGATAAAAGTTCTAGCAAATTCCAAAGGTATTGGCTGAGAGGAATTTTCCTAGAGGTGTCATATGAACTGGCGTAACCATGGAAGCGAATAAAATCTGTTAAAAGATCATAAAACGGTCTGCAAGAATAATGAATGAATAAAAACGGTATAATCTGTTTCACGTCGCGACTCAGTTTCAATTTTGCAATCACCAATAACCAGATTCTCGGCACTTACTTCGAGAAAGACGTGTTCTTAAATATGTTCTAATCTAGTTTATTTGTTCACATGTCTTAAGTCGGATTTTATGGATTATCGTCTCTCTCTAGTTTAAACGGAGACTATTTGATCGTATGGGTTAAAGCCATTAGTTCTGGACTCTCTTAAGCACTATCTTTCTCTGCAAGCAAACACCATTCCATATTCTCTGAGTGGCTTTTAAAGTTGTTTTTTTTCTTCTCCCGGCAAGTCCTCAGTTCCTTACTTCAAAATCTTTCTCTCTGGATGGCTTTTGAAGTACTGTTTTCTCCTCAAAGTAAGTTCGACTTCCATATTCTCTGAATGGCGTTTAAAGTTCTGTTTTCTTCTCCCGGCAAGTCCTCAGTTCCTTACTTCAAAATCTTTCTCTCTGGATGGCTTTTGAAGTACTGTTTTCTTCTCAAAGTAAGTTTGATTTCCATATTCTCTGAATGGCGTTTAAAGTTCTGTTTTCTTCTCCCGGCAAGTCCTCAGTTCCTTACTTCAAAATCTTTCCCTCTGGATGGCTTTTGAAGTACTGTTTTCTTTTCAAAGTAAGTTTGACTTCCATATTCTCTGAATGGCTTTTAAAGTTCTGTTTTCTTCTCCCGGCAAGTCCTCAGTTCCTTACTTCAAAATCTTTCTCTCTGGATGGCTCTTGAAGTACTGTTTTCTTTTCAAAGTAAGTTTGATTTCCATATTCTCTGAATGGCTTTTAAAGTTCTGTTTTCTTCTCCCGGCAAGTCCTCAGTTCCTTACTTCAAAATCTTTCTCTCTGGATGGCTTTTGAAGTACTGTTTTTTTTCAAAGTAAGTTTGACTTCCTTATTTTAGAATCTTTTTCCATGGTGAAGGTCAAATACACTCTGAATGGCTTTTAAAGTTCTGTTTTCTTCTTATAGTAAACTTGACTTCCTCATTTTAGAATCTTTCTCACGAGGAAGGTCAAAATTACTCTCTAAATGGCTTTTAAAGTTCTGTTTTCTTCTTATAGTAAACTTTTCTCCAAGTAACCACCATCACCTCAAGCCGTGCGAATGCGATGATGGAACCTAGACTTCGGATTAAATAATCTGTACTTTACGCATCAACCATGTCAACGTTTGCCTTTTAGTTAAATTTTGTAAATCTATTATTTGTATTATATATTTGCATATTTTGTACGTTTTGATATACAGATGATTATTGATTTAAACCCCCAATCAAAGCCGAAATCGTGGTTCTAACCTCACATTCGTATCATTTGCGGGAATAGTGGCATACGGAACGAGCCAGTTTCCCTGTTGAGGATTTGACTGTTATCTTTAGTTTAAATTCCATTTAACTTTATGTATATATATATATATATATATATATATATATATATATATATATATATATATATATATATATATATTTTCTCTCTCTCTCTCTCTCTCCTCTGTCTCTCTCTCTCTCTCTCTCTCTCTCTCTCTCTCTCTCTCTCTCTCTCTCTCTCTCTCTCTCTCTCTCTCTCTCTTTTTTTTTTTTTTTTTTTTTTTTTTTTTTTACTTGATATTGTAAAATCGTTTCTAATTTGTTTCCGTTGTGTCGTTTTTTTAAATACCCCCTTTTCTGTTGTCTCAATTTGCGCTAACGCGATTTTAGTCTTGCACTTTATGTTTATTTTCTGTTTCATTTGATCACTGAATTCATGATACGAATCATTAGAACGTAATAAAGATGTTTGTGGCAGATTGGGTCTACTTTATATATATATATATATATATATATATATATATATATATATATATATATATTATATATATATATAAATAGATAGATAGAGACATATATATATATAACATACATATATAGATAGATAGATAGATAGATAGATATGTATATACATGAGTGTGTATTAATGTATGTATATATATTCATATATTTTATTATACACACATACACATATATGCAAATGACAATGATAAGAGCAACTATCTGTCAATAATCATTGCGATAATATTGATACATACATACATACACAAACACAAACACACATATATATAAGTGTGTGTGTGCGTGTGCGTGTGTGCATAGATAGATAGCATACATAATGTTTTTCTTATGTGTGTGTATAGAAAAACTCCAACTAGTGTTAATCCCGAAGAAATAATTACAAACAATTTCTTTCTTAATCTTTTTCTTCTTCCCTTTTCTTAATTTTTCAAATTTTATTCTTCCAAACCGTTTTTTTAATCCTATTTGTTCTTCTTTAGTTTTCCTTTTATTCTCATTTCATATTTCTTCATCTTTCTTTAATCTTTCTCTTTTTATTATTTTCTTCATGTTTTTTTGTCTTTTGTTTATATTTTTGTTTAAATTATTGTTATTCACACCTCGGTTCGTTTAAAAAAAAAAAATGGCGGGCGCGGTGACGGTTTCCTCCGACCGGCGAAGTCACGTGCTATAAAGCCTCCGGAGGGCCAGCGAAAAGCCAGTGTGCATTCTGACAGGAGACAAGCCACACCGCCTCGCTCTCCATCATGATTATTCTACCGGTAATGTATCCTCAACTTTTATTGATTTTTTATTTATTTATCTATAGATATATCTATATATATATATATATTTTTTTTTATCTATCTATCTATCTATCTATCTATCTATCTATCTATCTATCTATCTATCTATATATATATATATATATATATTTTTTTTTTTTTTTTTTTTTTTTTTTTTTTGGGGGGGGGGTGATATTTCTTATTTGCGAATGTAGGTAGGAATGCGAAAAAAATAGGCCAGTAGATGGACAGATAAAGGTATATACAATAATATGTGCGATAATATAAGAGAATGAGAGAGAAAGGGAAGGATGGAGGGATAAGGAGAGAGCGAGGACTCTTCCTCTCCCTCTCCCTGGGAGAGAGAGAGGGAGGAGAGAGAGAGAGAGAGAGAGAGAGAGAGAGAGAGAGAGAGAGAGAGAGAGAGAGAGAGAGAGAGAGAGAGAGAGAGAGAGAGAGAGAGAGAGAAATACAATGAATAATACTGACCCTAACCTTCTTTCCTCCAGCTGTTGCTCTTCCTCCCGGCTCACACCACGGCAACCTTCGGCCTGTTGGCTAACCTGACGAGCGCCCTCAGCGATGCCACCTTCACCATCGAACTTGGCACCACCGCCTGCGAGGGCTTCCTCAGCAACGCCACGAGTGCCTTGCTGAGTGGCACTCCTCTCAACATCACCTTCAACGACTTCTTCCTGTCCGCAATCACGAGTTTGCAGTCGCTGGAGGAAAGCAACCCCAGAACCCGCCTCTTCTTCAACTTCGGATCT
>NW_020869654.1:166567-171567 GCF_003789085.1 Penaeus vannamei | reverse complement strand
TTCGACGTCGCTACAACACCTTCCGCAAACACCCCGCTTGTATTCTTCGCCGATATCATGAAGCTTATGGTATGGAAGGGAACGAATTCGGAGCAGATTGTTGAGGTGATGGAGCACGGTCTAGAGAAGGATTTCTTTTCTAAAATCTTTCAGATGCGGTAGTGACGACATCTTTGCAAACTCTGCACTTTTACTCCCGCCGGAATCACGGGTTGGGAGTTGGGAGTAAACTTTAGGTCCTGGAGTGAAATTTGGAGCAGGGGGGCAGGATCTCTCTCTCTCTTTTCTCTCTCTCTCTCTCTCTCTCTCTCTCTATCTATCTATCTATCTCTCCCCCTGTCTCTCCCCCTCTTTCTCTCTCTATCTATCTATCTCTCTCCTCTCCCTCTTTCTCTCTCTCTCTCTCTCTCTCTCTCTCTCTCTCTCTCTCTCTCTCTCTCTCTCTCTCTCTCTCTCTCTCTCTCTCTCTCTCTCTCTCTCTCTCTCTCTCTCTCTCTCTCAGATATTAAGTTGGCCAATCTGTTGCATTCTGCCCACAGACTTTGTTCCTGCTCCTGGCCACCGTCGTCGCCGTCGCCCTGGCTCATAGGGGCGGACGGCACAGGCCCAGGGGTGGGAGTTTCGACCTTCCGTTCGGCAGCATCACCAACCTCACCGACACCGTCAGCGGCTGCACTTCCAGACTCGAGACCAGCTTCGCGACCTTCATGGAGTTCCTCCTCGAAGTCGTGGCCAACGTGACGGCAGCGGCAGCCTAGTGGGACGCGAGAGGGAGAGGGAGAGGACGGCGAGGTCGACCCTCTCCGGACTGCCTTGGCGCCATGAGTAAGACCCTCTCGGATTGCTGTGACGTCTCTCCTGTGACGTCATGAGTCTCTGGATTACTGTGACGTCATGAGTCTCTGGATTACCGTGACGTCATGAGTCTCTCCGGGTGACGTCATGAGTCTCTGGATTGATCGTGAGTACGATGGAATATACGACCCCTCCGGATTACATGACGTCATGAATACGACCCCTCCGGCTAACCATGACGTCACGAGTACGACCCTCTCTCCTTACCATGACGTCATGAGTACGACCCTCTCCCGAAGGCCCTGACGTATCTCCAGTTTACTCGACCCAAGAAATCCTACGACGCACGCATTTGTCAGCTCTTTCAATCAATAAATGCATCACAATCAATTTATTCGATTTCCTTTATCCCTATAATCTAATGTTGAATCGTTTGGTGAGGAAATATATTAACGAGGGAAGGGAGACATGAAGAAGAGGATAGGAAGATGGAGAGAGGGGAGAGAGGAGAGAGGAGGAGGGAGGAGAGAGGGGGAGAGAGGAGAGAAGAGAAAGAAGAGAGGAGGAGGGAGGAGAGAGAGGAAGGAGGAGAGAGGAGAGAAGAGGGGGAGAGAGAGGGAGAGAAGAGAAAGAAGAGAGGAGGAGGGAGGAAAGATGGAGAGAGAGGAGGAGGAGAGAGGGGAAGAGACATGTATAAAGAAATACAAAGTTATCACTAGACATCGAATGAGGCATTTCAGCGTGTATAGATACAGCTGTATCTTTTTTTTTTTTTTTTTTTTTTTTTTTTTTTTTTTTTGATTATTATTATTATTATTATTTATTATTATTATTATTATTATTATTATTATTATTATTATTATTATTATTATTATTATCATTATTATTATTATCCTCTCATACCCACAGTGACTTTCAAACTCCCATATTCATATTTTTTTTGTGATTGCAAAGATAATTAATTAAGTCTCTAAAGTAAGGAAATAGAACCTCAGGGCAAACAATTTTTGAAAAGTTACTAATGCCAAGTGAGGGAAAATTATCTTTAAAAGGAAAAAAAATAATTGGGGTAGTAATAAAAGAGGTGAAGGGGGGAGGAGAGGGGAAAGATAGATAAATAGGGAAACAGATACATTGGTAGATTAAGAGATGGATAAATGGATAGACAGATAGATAGATGGATAGGTAGATAGATGAATAGATAGATAGACGGAGAGATAGATGGATAGATCGATAAAAATGGAAAGAAAAGGAAAAGAGAAAAAAGAGATAGAGATAGAGAGAAACCGACAGGCAGACAATGATAATAATAATAATCATACTAATAATGATGATGATGATAATGATGATAGTAATATGAAGAATGATAACAGTGATAAAAACAGTAATAATAATAATAATGATAAGAATAATAGTAACAATAATGTTGATAATGATAATGATAATTATAATATATAGAAAAATAATGATGATGATCTTTATGATAACAATAATGATAATTTTAATGATCAATGATAGCAATGATAAAGATGATAGTAGTAATGATAGTGATGATAATGATGATAATCATAATGATGATGATGATGATGATAATACTAATTATAATTATAATGACAATATGAACAACAACAATATGACATTTATTATAGTTATTATTACTATCATTATCAGTATGATCATTTTTATTATTCTCATCATTATCATAAAATGATGATGAAATTAATTACAATGATAATAATGATAATAATAATGATGATGATGATGGTAATAATAATAATGATAATAATAATGATAATAATGATAATGATAATAATAATGAAAATAATAATAATGATCATAATAATAATAATGATAATAAAATAATGATAATAATGATAATAATGGTAGTAATGATGATGATGATAATAATAGCAATAATGATAATAATAGTTATGATAATGATGATGATAATGATAATGATAATGATAATGATAATGATAACAATAATAAGAAAAGATATGATGAAGATAATGATAATGTTAACAATAATGATAATAAAAAGGATAATAATAATGATAATAATAGTAGTAATGATAAAAATAATAATAATAATAATAATAATAATAATAATAATAATAATAATAATAATAATAATAATAAATAATAATAATAATAATGATAGTAATAATAATAATAATAATGATAATTAAAAGCATTAATAACAATAGTAATAATAATACTGATGATGATAATAATAATGATAGTAATAATAGTAGTAATAATGATAATGATGATAATATTATAATGATAATAATAATAATGATAATAATGATAATAATAATAATAATAATAATAATAATAGTAATAATAACAGTTATTACTATAATAATAATATACTGATAATAATAATAACAATAATATTGATAATAATGATAGTTATGATGATGACAATAATAACAATGATAACAATAGTAGTAATAATGTTAATGGTAATAATGATAATGATAGTAATAATAATAACAATAATAATGAAAATATGAATATGAATAATAATATGAACAAACATATAAATTATATTGATAATACAATTAACAGTAATAGTAATAACAATAACAATAACAACATTAGTAATGATAATAATCATCTTCATTATGCATGAGGATAATTATTTGTATATGAGCTTCACTCTTTCTATAGGATCGCAGGAAGTATATACTTTCACACGATATATCCGTCTGCTTAAATTCACGAAGAAACGGTCATACATTTGTAAGAAAAAAAGGTGTGAATGATTTTCTATAGAAATTCGTCGCGGTTGACCTTGTGTTTCTAGTCTGCACTGGAATATCGCCTCCGCCATGGTCATCCTAAACTACGCTTATATACTGTATATAGACTTTAACCCCGGCATTCTTCTAACTGAAATTGATCCTAATTTCCCAAGCATTCCGTAAAAGAAAGCAACAAGGAGCAGACAAATGGATGATAATAAGGGGAGCTGATGATATCAATCCATACAACAATTGCGCAAAGCGTGAGTCTTTTGTTGGCAACGGTGCATGACGGGACATTCTTCGGTTTGTTTTGGTTACAGACGACAGACGCTCCAGCTGTCAGAGGGGAGCGTGTGTGTCAGTTCCTCGGCTACTCGAGGGGAGGAGTGTCCTTGTTTCATTGCTGTAAGGGACGAAGGAGGTAATAAAGGCTGTTTTGATGTGAGTTTGTGAGTGTTTAAGGTGTCTGTTGTGGTGGTTATGCGGTTAAAAGTCGTAATGTGGATTGTATTGCGTCGCGTAGTGGTTGCGAGGCAGATTGGAATGTAGTGATCGTTTTGTCAATAATGCAAGGTGCTCTGTACAGTACGTATCTCGAAGTACACGTGTTGTACACCCCTTACCGCAGTTATTTTCCAAACATTGACCTCAGTTTTGCGGCTGGAATCAAGAATCACCGATCCTATAAACACACACCATTCAGTTACATATGAAAACGGCATATATACATGATTATTTCCTGGTGTCAAGTTCATCCCTTTCTGACCTTGAACCTAATGATTCTTACCAATGCTGTGCTTGCTTCGTTATTTTACACATTTACCGTGAAAAAAGGTAATAGGACACGTATCGGAACATTAATTTTCATTGTGATCTACTGTAGTGGACATTTTTAATCTTAAATGGCATGGATTATAACCAGTAAAAAGAAAATATTGATCATGTTACTTACACATGCTTCCTCATTTTCATGTAGACTGTATCAGACACAATCTAATATCATTTGATTTTGATTATTGTAGAAAATTGTAATATCATGTGTTCTGTAATGATGAACATCAGCTGATCTGCTTCTGGGAACTGCAGTTCTCTGGAATCTAATCCATAATTAAATTGCTTACAACAGGTGAATTCTAGGAAGTAAGCATTTGTGCTGTCTTACCATGATTCTTGAAAGAGATAAGGTTAGATACTGATTTATATAGTTTTTTCAATCAGGTAAATAGAAAATGGTGATATATGCTGTGAAAAGCACTTGCTTGTAGTGCAATTTGGTACTTTTTAAAGAAAACTTAGTTAGAATCACTATAGGATAAAATTAATTATACTTGTTTTTATATGTTGATGAATAGTTCAAGCAATGAATCCTTGTGAAGTTAAGATTAGAATCCTTTAGATATCTTTTAAAATTGACTCTTAAAAACACTCAGCACTAGTGCAAAAAGTGAGGCA
>NW_020869654.1:154067-161567 GCF_003789085.1 Penaeus vannamei | reverse complement strand
TATATATATATTTTTTTTTTTTTTTTTTTTTTTTTTTTTCTATCATTTTATTTTATTATATATATATATATATATATATATATATATATATATATATATATATATATATATATATATATATATATATACTTTTTTTCTTTTTCTTTTTTTCACACCCATTTAAACAGCACTTCAGATTTTGGGAGGGTACTCTGAACCCTGGGGAGAAATATAAGATGTATTAAATTGCTCAATTTTTTAAAAGTAATATGGTATTGTCTAATAAGCAGGCAGTTGATTATGGAAATTTGCAAAAGCTTTAAAGATCAATTTCTTTATAATTTTTTCTCCTTTTTCCTCTCCTTCTGTAACTTAAATTGCTAGGTTTTTTGTAGTTTTTAACATCCCAAAACATGAGCTTTTGTGGTTTTATTGAATTGGTGATTTGAAAACTAAATTGAAATTCAGAAATTGGATATGTAGTTCCCTTTGTATAATTTAGGGATCTTTTCAATGAAAGTAAATTGAAAATATAATAACTATTGAACATGTACCAAGAGCCCTACTAAAAAAGTATGTTGAGAGGGCCCTCTGACCAAATTAAAAAATAGCTTTAAACTTGGCTAAATTCATGTATAAACAAAAAAAGTGTAAATTTGGGATGGTTTATGGACTGTCCCTTTAAATGATATGAAAAGCACAGTAAATAATATTATACAAGATGACATATTAGAAATAAGGAAAGTAGCCCATTTTATGTTCATTGTGGTTATCATCATTTTATATCATACTCTTTTCTCTGTTTAGAACCAGCGTTGGAAACTTACCCTACAGTCAAACCTGCAGAAGCTCCTAACCAGAGACCAAAGACCTCTCGAAGTTTTGTCAACTTCGCTGTTGCTAAGAAGAAGCAGGCTGCAGCACAGGTATGTTTAAAGCAATACAATGATACCGTCTTTACGGAAAAGCAACTCTTCTTTGATTCTATATGATTTTGAGAATGATTATGAATTTTTAAAGCTTGTCTTATGTTCCAGCTGTCTTCTAAAATGAGCACCCGAGGGCAGAAGCTGTTGAACATGATACAGCTGGATACTGTTACAGTAGAATTACTAACTTTGTCACCAGTTTCCTACGAGGCATATATATCCAGCTTTGGGCATTCTAACAGACAACAGGTGAAAAAGATTAATGGAATGTTGCTTTGTAGAATTGGTTCTATAAGAAAAGTCATTTATGTAACAGCAGAATATTCCTTTGAAATTACACTAAATAATGGCTGAAATAAATACCTGAATATTGCATTTTGACAATAGATAGAAAAAAGTAATTTGACCTACTTTCATATTATACATAGCAGTTAATGGTCATAATAAAAGGAAGGATTTCTTGCCTTACCCTATTTTAGTTTGGATAATCAAACTGATTCAGTATGAGATATAAGTTATTGTTTATCCTTTTCATGTTTTCTTTGACATTGAGTGTCTGTTTCATTATATATATATATATATATATATATATATATATTTATATTCTGCCTTGTGGTGTAGGTTAGCATCCAGACAAATGAGGATGCTTTGAGTGAAGAAGTCCAGACTGACGAAATTCTGAAAAGGGATAAGTGGACCCAAAAACCTGTACATATAAGTATTGGCAAGGACGAAAAATTGCCTGAGCCTGAGGACTACCTTGGGGTCGGAGGAGACATGGACCCTATTGGTTTTACCGAGAGTTCAACCAGCAACACAGCACGACTCACCTCATTCCTTACCTCAGCATCGCAGGTGAGATAATTTTTGCTGTCGTCAGTGGAGGTGTATGAAAGAGTCTGTTCCTCTTGTAGCAGAGTGATTAAGCCTTGCATTGCTATAGATCGAGCTATCTGCATATACTTGATCTACATTCTTGTTTATGTAGGTGATGCTGGCACTCCTGGAAGAAGAGCTGGTATGGGAGCTAGAGAATACCAAGAAGACAAATGACGTGGAGACTACATCCGATGGTTTAGGCTTCTCTCACCCGCCCGTACCCATGGGCTCTAGCGTCCAGTCTCTCCTTGAAGGTCGACCTTCTCCTTTTGTTCAGTTCTGCAACAGTGAACCAATGATGCTTTTATCTGGCCATGGTTTCAGAAATGTGGTAAGATCCGGAGTGATTGGTGTACTTAGTTCACTGGAAATTTGTTTAGAATGAAATGAACAAACTTATTTGGAACATGACTTGAAGGTAGAACTTTATGCTAAATGTGTATTATTTATATATATATTATTTTTTTCTTTCTATTTGATAAATTTCAGGAATATTTTTTGATAAATGTCAGGAATACTTTTTGATGAGTATTGATGTTAAGACAATGACCCTTCTTATACAGATGATAAAGATATTTATTTCAGGATGTAATATTGTTTCTTCACAATGTCCTCATTCTTTATTGTTAGCTTGTTACTGTAGTTCACCTTTTTTATCTTATAGGAAGAAGAATCTGAAGATGAGGCCAAATTGAATGAAAGCAGTCTCATTTGTGTTTGGTGGGTGCAGGAGCCCTCGCGTCCTCAGCACCTTCTTAGTTCTCGTTCAGTACCCACAAGTGCCACCTTCAGTCCTGGCCGTCCATCGTTGGTATTAGCTGGCTTAGAGGATGGGTCCTTAGCTGCGTGGGATCTCCGAGAGCCTGTCACCCTTCACACACAGTTTATAGAAATAGACGGAGTTATGTGGAAAGTTCGAGTGCCCTCGTTTGTCACAGGTAGTCATTGTTTACATTTATTAATGTTGGATTATGGACCTGTTTTATGTTTCAAGTGGATTTATTTCATAAGATACTTTGTTGTTGTGTATTGGTTATTTTCAGCTCCTTTATGACTAATATTTAAAATTTCATGGATTGTAAAGTCTTTAGATGTAGGCTTATTTGCAGAATGAACTCAAGGTCCTGAGGAAGATAATTTGATGTTTAATGTATATGATGAATTTCCATTTTGCCACAGCCTGCAATGAAGTTGGTGATGGAGAGGGAAGCAAAATTGTTTCAATACAGGCTGTAACTAAGCAGGAGGATATGGATATGAACAGCCAAGGATCATTTCAGGTATTTTTCAATTCATTTCATTTCATTTTGGTTTCATGTAACCAGAATTCACTTGGAACTTTGGCTTAGTGAATTTTCTTAGAAATAGAGCATTGTGATTTTTTTTCTTCTTTTGCCATAGGCATGGCATGTATTCTTTTCATTAATAAAATGACTTCCGACAGGTTGTTACACTGTCTAGGGATGGAAGAGTAACATGGTGGGTTGTTGTGCGGGTTCCACTTGTGAGTGCCGTTGGAGACATCCTTGGAGGGAAGAAGTCAGGTATTAATATCACGAAGAGCAATTCTGCAGTTGTCTCTCCGCATCTGGGAGCTTCACCCTGGTCGAGGATCGCTCTCAACCGATCAGCAACAATCAGTGTGGCTACAACTCTTTATGGGTAAATGTGCAATCTGATTTTGAAATGTTGTGTTGGATTGTATGTGTTCCCCCAGTATATGCAACAGCTAAATTTAGTGTGCAAGAAAAAGTAGTTGTTAATTTCTTAAAGTCTATATATATATCAATATGTTTATATAGATAGATAGATAGATAGATATGTATATAGATAAAAATATATATATAGATACAGATATAGATATATATAAATATATATATATATATATATATATATATATATATATATATATATATATATATATATATATATATATATATATATATTTATGTAAATATAAATATTAATATAGGTAGATAGATAGATAGATAGCTATAGATATTTATATACATATGAATATACATATATATATATATATATATATATATATATTATATATATATATATATATATATATATATATATATATATATATATATATATATATATATATATATATATATATATATATATATATATATATATATGCATATATATACATATATGAATATATTCACACACACATACACACACACACACACACAGACACACACACACACACATATATATATATTATATATATATATATATATATATATATATATATATATATATATATATATATATATATATATATTATATATATATATATATATTATATATATATATATATATATATATATATATATATATATGTATGTATGTATCTATGTATCTATGTATCTATGTATGTATTTATGTATATATATACAAATATATGTATATATGTGTGTGTGTGTGTGTGTGTGTGTGTGTGTGTGTGTGTGTGTGTGTGTGGTGTTATATATATATGTATATATATATTTGTGAATGGAAAAACACGCTGTTGATACAATGTTTTTTCTACTATAGTATCAACATGGTAGAGTGTTTTTTTATTCATTATGGACCACACAGTTGTTGTATATTGTAGACTTTTGTAATGCAAATTTAGTTCATAAAATGTTGTTGTTTTTCCAGTGAGGAAGTGCTCAGTGATGCAGTTTTATGTCATGATCTGAGATTAGATGCAAGTGACCCGAGTCAGCTGTATGTTGCAACGGTTAGTGGGGCGGTTGCTCACTGTTCCCGCCATTCTTCGCGCATGCATCCACGGGCCTACTTGCCTGAAATTGGTAGGTGCTGTGAAAACCTGTACGAGTTAACTGAGTCAATAAATTTCTGGAATAGATGCTGTGTTCAGTATTGTGATGAATTGATTTTTATATTGTTTAGTAAATGCCCTATCATTTTTCAGGTTTCCTGAGCTTTTATTTGATTTATTTAGTACCATGACTTTCTTAAACAGAACCTGGATGCGAAGCCCTCTGCCTTGCTCTATGTCCTCATGACCACCGGTACATACTCGTTGGAGGCAGCGATGGTGTTGTGAGACTCCATAGCACCGCCTCAGAAAGACCTCTTACATCCTGGCAGTCGTCGCCTGACTGTGTCCCTGTAGTGGACCTCCAGTGGTCACCTGCCCGACCATGTGTCTTTTATGTGCTGGATGCTAATGCTAGGTTAGTTTTTGATTGAGTTTAGCGTTTTAGAGGAAAGATGAAAAGGAAATATCATTATTAAGTATATGCATTAATATTACCAATAGCACTGAATGCCTAGAAAGCAACTTCTTAGATCATTCCTTAATTTATGTGTTCTTTTTGAAGGTTACATATATGGGACCTCAGTGCAGGTGACATCTTCCCAGTCCTGACGGTAGAAACAGGCGGCTTAGTTGGGGGAGTTTTAAGCTCATTCCACATTGCTCCCACAAAGACAACCTCACATCATCCTCTTCATGGTGTAAGTGGATGTCATGAAAATACCACGATTATATACAATAGAGGTTGCACTTGATTATAATTCTGGGATAGATTCTTTTACTACCACTGATGAGGATAATTGTCAATTGGTTTACTTGATTCTCTGTATAGATTCGCTTCTAAAAGAGGTACTATTATCATATGTTATATATATATTGTTTCTATCTCTTTTTTTCCCTTCACAGGTATTCGCAAATGACCAGGGAGAGCTGGTATTACGGCAGGTCAGTCCTGAATTTTGCACACATCAAGTCCTTGAAGATTACAACACAGAGCTGGAAAGGTTTACGTACTATGTCAATATTATTTAAAATCTTATGCAGGTACACCATTCCTCTGTTTTGTCTTTTAGGATATAATAAATTTATAAAAGTGGTATTATACAAAGCTATACAAATAAAGTTCATTAAACAAACGTGAAGCAAAGATTCTAGTCAGAATAATCATGCAATTGAAAGTAATGTGCTAGTCAGATCTTACCAATGAATTACAAGATTTTTGTGTAAGCTCTTATGTGTGTATATAGTGTAAGGTAGTATATTTATATACATATATATGAATATATATTTTTATCATTTTGTTTTGGGTTATCTTAATTTGTTTAGTTGAAATACTTTAAAATATATTATGAAAGTATTCTGCCTTTATTGATATAATAAAAACAAAAATTATTGAGCTAAGGAAGCAAAAATAAAGTAGGAAAGGAATGATGAGTAGTAAATTTGTACCCATAGGAATTCATGAGTACAATTATACTTTCAGTAGCTATCGGTTATGCATTCATATTCTGCTATGAAGCCCTGAAGGATGCTACTTTTGAAAGGCATTTCTTAGCCATTAGACACAACCTTGAGAATGTATAAAGCACTTCTCATACAAAGATATTAAAAAGTTAATGAATTGTAGTCACTTGCAAAACTAACATATATGATATGAGTTTGAAATGTACCTATTTTTCTTGTCAGGAGGTGAGGGTATTTACAGAAAATACAGTTATTGGTTTGCTTGCAAGGACTGCTATCTTTACTGGAGGTAGACACTGAATTTTCTAAACAACTTCTTGATAATTGTGAAGTTAGTGAGAGACCTAATGTGCCATATAGTTCTTTCTTGCCAGAATACTTCCCTTATTGGCATACAAAAACAGCTAGGCGTTTTTGTTTGATTTTAATATCCCTGGAGTGTCTGGAGCAGTGTATTTCAGCCAGATATTGGTCAAAAGTCCTTTAAAGCATCATGATGATATTCTTTCTTTTTTTGTTACTTAGATATACACTTGCTATTCTGAAAGAAAATCATTATGTATAAGAAATAGAAATAAGAAATAATTTTTTGGAATTATGAAATATTGGGGGTAAAGGTGGGTGAATAATTAATTCTGTTCGTGTTTTGTAAGTAGTAAATGAAACAAAGGAAAGAACAGGATAACAGGATTGTGCTGAGGGCATGTAAGAGAACAAAATTCAGCTGTGGTAAAAGGACAAAGTTAATGCTATTTGCAGTATTGCAAGATAGCGATGTCAAGTCCTTTTAGGGTTACATTAATGAGTAGAAACACTTATTTGGGTGTTATGAGTATGTGAATAAATTGCAGACAAACTTTTGCATCAAGAATACAAGTACCAGGTATTAGGTGAATAGTTGACTTGTTAGCTGCTTAGTAGGTAACTCCTTGGGTATTAAGAGTAATATAAGTACAATAAATGATTAGGTGAGAAATACAAGATTTGAACCTAGTTAGCTCTTTTATCCATATATATGATGTTGCTCAGGAGAGGAAACACAGTTCAAGTGGTTTTTGATTCAGTGTATAAAGAGAATTTGCAAGAGTTTCTGGGTTTATTTAATTTCATGCTAGAGAGAGGTATTTATTGTGGTTCATTTATGAATGTCACAGCTAAGAAAACTACAGTGAAAGTGACAGTCTGCTGTTAGAATGTGCTCAGACCTCGGAGTATTGTTCGAACAAGAACTATGAAGTAAAAATACCAGTAGGTATAGTGAGAGAAGAGATAGAGCCAGCTGATTTGTAACTGTACCAAGCAATTTATCTGCACATGCAAACATGCTGTGATATTATGTTGTGTCTTATTGTCCGTCCATATTAAGGTAAGAAGACATACATTATAAAGTCTGGCTTATGATAGTGAATGAAGGTCATATGAGCTTGTTTGGTCAAGATACACTAGTCTTTGTAGTAGGAAAGGAGG
>NW_020869654.1:141567-149067 GCF_003789085.1 Penaeus vannamei | reverse complement strand
CTCTCTCTCTCTCTCTCTCTCTCTCTCTCTCTCCCCCCCCTCTCTCTCTCTCTCTCTCTCTCTCTCTTCTCTCTCTCTTTCTTATATTAATATAGCAGAAGACCCAAGAAAGGTAATTAAAGCCAACAACAAGAAAAAAAGACATCAAATTATGAATTAAACATTTATTCAAAGTGCAAGCCATCAAAACCAAGGCCAAGAGAGGGATGCCGTGACTCCCAAGTGAACAACCCAAAGCGTGGGTTCCTGCAGGAGTCCCTCACGCCGCGCCGCCAGGTTTCCCGACGAAGGCTGACGAAGGCGAGGGTCCCACGCCAGGGTCCGGGGAGTGGCAGGGAGTGAGTCCTTAGTTCCTGGGGATTCTGGCGAGTTTGTAGAGGAAGGAACTCTGCGCTCGGGACAGGCGTGGGAGGGGCTGGGGGCGGGGCTGCTTCACCCATCCTGCTGGCGGGGGGGGCGGGGTTTGGGGGTTATTAATTTGATGAAATATTTATTGAAGGGATTGGTAGATCTATTGCACGCACACACACATGCAGACACACACACACACACACAAACACAAACACACACGCACAAACACACACACACACACGCACAAACACACACACACACACAAACACACACACATTAGAGGTCAGCACCAAAATTTGAAAAAAAAAAAAAAAAACGGGACGAACTTGCTATCCGTTATCAAATTTAACTCAAACACGTGAACAACTTGTGACATCCGAACATTCGAGAACGAACACTTTTTTTTCTTATTTTCACTTCTCAAAATATTTTTTGTCTTTAGTAACTGTGATGAAAATATTGAGATTTTTTTTATATATATTTAAGGTACTTAAGATGTTTATCATGACTGTAATAATAAATCATTTATTTGAATATGAATTAAAATCTGTTTAAAATGAAAATGTAGGCCTATGTAAATGTTAAAATGCGTCACGTTATTTAAAAATATCAGATGTTAGTTATCAATATAAAATGTTTCTCATCTTTATCAAATGTTGCTTATCAATATTAGACATTTTAATACATGAATAAATAAACAAACAGTAAACATGAACCAAACGAAAAAAATACTTACAAAAAATTATCAAACAAACAAAGAATAAAAGTGACTCACTGCAACTTACTGCAAACAAACATAAAACAAACGAAAAAAACATTCAAACAAACAAACAAAGAATAAAAGTCACACCTGCAACTTACTGCAACCAATATAAAAAAACAAACAAACAACAAAAAACATCCAAACAAACAAAAACAAGAATAAAAGTCACCCCTCTGCAACTCACTGCAACCAAACATAAAACAAACAAACAAACAAAAAACATCCAACAAGTAAAGAAACAAAAACATCCAAACAAACAAACAAAGAAACAAAAACATCCAAACAAACCATCAAACAACAAATAATTTCACATAAAACAAAACATAAAAACAAAACAAAAACAAAAACCAATCCAAACAAAGCCTAAAAACCGGCCCTCAGCCACTCACCGCAACCGGACTCGTCTTCTCCGCCGTGACAATGTGCTGTCCCGTCACACACCATGTAGTCCGGGAGACAGTGGCCGTTGTCGCAGATGAAGTCCGTTTCGCCACATTCTGAAGGAGGGAGTGGTGGGGTGAGAGGGAGAAAGGGAGGAGGGGAGAGAGGGAAAGGAGGGAAGGGTGAGAGGGAGAGGGAGGGAAAGAGAGGGAGGGAGAGGGTGAGGTGGGAGGGAGGGAGAGAGAAGGAGGGAGGGAGAGGAGCGGTGGGAGGGGGGAGGGGGGAGGAGAGGGAGGAAGGGAGAAAGGAGAGAGAAAGGGAAGGAGGGAGAGGGTGAAAGGGAGAGGAGAGAGAGAGGGTGAGGGTAGGAGAGGGTGAGGGGGAGGGAGGGAAGGGAGGTGAGAGGGTGGGAGGGAGAGAGAGTGGGTGGGAGGAAGGAGGGAAGGAGGGGGAGAGAGAGGGGGAGAGGAGGTGGGAGAGGGAGGGTGGGAGGGGAAGGAGGGATGGAGAGGGATGGGAGGAAAGGTGGGAGGGTGGGAGGGAGAGAGAGGGTGAGGGTTAGGGAGAGAGGGAGGGATGGAAGGAGGGAGCGCGTGAGGGGGAGGGGGGAGGGAGGAAGGGTGGGAGGGATGGAGTGGAGGGAGGGTGGAGGGAGAGGGCTGGGTGGGAGAGGTGGAGGGAGAAAGGGAGAGAGGAGAGGGATGGAGAGGGAGACGGGAGGGGAGGGAGGTGGGAGAAAGGGAGGGGAGGGAGGGTGGCGTGGAGGGAGGAGGTGAGGGTGGGAGGGAGGGAGAGAGAAGGAGGGAGGGTGGGTGGGAGGGTGTGAAAGGATAGAGAGAGGTATAGAGGGAAAGAGAGGAGGGAGGGTGGGAAGGAGGGAGAGGAAGTGGTGGAGGGTGGGGTGAAAAGGAGAGAGAGGAAGGAGAGAGAGGGATGGAGGGTGAGGGAGGATGAGGGTGGGAGGAGAGGAAGGGAGGGAGGGGAGGGGGGGAGGGGGAGGGGGAGAGGTGGGAGAGGGATGGAGGGTGGGTGGGGGAGGGTGGGAGAGGGATGGAAAGGGAGGGAGGAGAAAGAGAGAGATGGAGATAGATAGATTAGAGAGAGACAGGCAGAGACAGAGACAGAAACAGAAGAGAAAGAGGCAGAAACAGAGAAAAAAGAGAACGAAAGATGAGAACATTTCCCAATCATATATGGAAAAAAAAAACAATCCCATATCTACCGCATTCCTCTGACGCCTCCTCCTAGATAGATAGATAGATAGATAGATATAGATAGAGAGAGAGAGAGAGAGAGAGAAAGAGAAAAAGAGAGAGAGAGGAGAGAGAGGAGAGAGAGAACGAGAGAGAGAGAGAGAGAGAGAGAGAGAGAGAGAGAGAGAGAGAGAGAGAGAGAGAGAGAGAGAGAGAGAGAGAGACAAAGACAGCGAAATAGACAGAGACAGAAGAGAAAGAGATAAAGACAGCGAGAAAGAAAGATCGAAAATTTCTGTCTTAATATGGAAAAAAAGAGAAAAAACTCAATCCCACATTTACCGCATTCCTCTGCCGCCTCCTCCTAGATAGATAGAGAGAGAGACGGAGAAAGAAATAAAGCGAGAGACAGAGCAAGAGACAGAGACAGCGAAAAGAAGAACGAAAATTTCCAATCATCTGTGGACAAAGAAAAAAACAAAAAATCACCCATACTCACCGCATTCCTCTGCCGCCTCCTCCTCGCCGTTGGGACAGTCCTCCCTCTCGTCGCACATGTAGATCTCGTAGATACAGGTGTCGTCGTCGCAGTGGAAGCCGCCGTTGCACGTGGCTGAGGGACGTGGGTGGGGGAGAGGGAGGTGAGACGCGCGTACAGGGGCGTGTCTTGCGGGTGAAGGGTGTGGGGTGGGTGTGGTATGTGGGAGAGAGGGTTGTGGGTGGGTCTGTGTGTGTATGTGGGTGAGAGGGTGGGGGTGTGTGTGGTATGTGGGAGAAGGGTGTGGTGTGGTATGTGGGAGAGGGTGTGTATGTGGGTGTGTATGGGTTGTGTGGTTATGTGGGAGAGAGGGTGTTGGTGTGGTATGTGGGAGAGAGGGTGTGGTGTGGGTGGCGTGTGGGGGTGGTGTGGTATGTGGGTGAGAGGGTGTGGGTTGTGGTTGTGGTGTGGTTTGTGGAGAGAGGGGTGGGGCGTGGTGTGGTATGTGGGAGAGAGGGTGTGGGGTGGGGTGTGGTGTGGTGAGAGGGTGTGGTTGTGGGTTGTGGTGTGGTAGAGGGATGGGTTGTGGCGTCGTATGTGGGAGAGAATTGTGGTATGTGGAGAGAGTGAGTGGGGCGGTGTGGTATGTTGCAAAGGTGTGATGGGGTGTTTTATGTAAGAGATGTGACGTGGTATAGTATGTGAGAGAGAGGGAGGCTTCGTGGTATGTGAGAATGGTGTGGTCGTGGTGTTTTATGTAGGAAAGGTTTAACGTGATGTGTTATGTGGCAATGTAGGACGGTTTATTTTGTACAAGAGATGTGATGTCATGTACTGTTTAAGAGGAATGCGAATGGCTTGGAACGTGAAATGTGTGTGATGTGCTGTGTTATAGGAGACACGTTTCTATGTAAGAAATATGTCTTTTGAAGGAAATGTGTCACATGAAATAAAATGTGATGTGGTTTGTTATGTGAAAAAAAAATGAGACGTGTTTTTTTTGTGCATATGAGATCGTGTGTGATATGAGAGAGAGAAGATACAGTTTATTATGAGAAAGTTTGTTATGCAGTTCGGCTTGTGAAAGATATACCAGGTATATAGACAAGAACACTATAAAATATTCACCTTTCAAACCACAACAGCAAAAAAATAGAAGTCATTTAGGAAAAGAACATCAATAACAGGTATATAGACAAAGATACTGTAAAATATTCACCTTGCAAACCATAAGAGCCTAAAAAAAAAAACAAGACATATAGAAAAGAACAACAATTAAACACAAACTTGCAAACCACAACAGCAGAAAAAGGAGACACAGAGAAAAGAACATCAACAGAAACACAGAATACAAAACCTCAGAGAACTCACAGCAGCCAATCTCATCCTCATTCCCCTAGCAGTCCATATGACCGTCGCACACGAACTGTTCCAGGATGCAGGGGCCTCCGTCAGGGCACTGGAAGCTGCCGTCGGGACATGGCGGGGGGTTCACGGCTGGAAAGAGGTGGTAGGTGGGAGAGAGAGAGAAAAAAAAATACTTTCTAGTCCATCTGTTTGTCGTTTTTTTGTCTCTTACTCTTTCTCTTTCTTGATCTCTCTCTCTCTCTCTCTCTCTCTCTTCTCTCCTCTCTCTCTCTCTCTCTCTCTCGCTCCTCCCTCCCCTCCTCCTCTCCCCCCATCACTCTCCCCCTCCTCTCTCCCTTGCTCTCCTTCCCTCTTTCTCCTCTCTGCCCTCCCTCCCTTCTTCTTTCCCTCTCCCTCTCTCCCTCCTCCTTTCCCTCCCTCCCTCCCTCCCTCTCCCTCAACACAAAGACGACTCACGGCAGTTGATCTCGTCCTCTCCGCCCTCACAGTTCATACTCCCTCTCCCTCCCTCTCCCTCTCTCCCTCTCGCCTCCCTCCCTATCCCTCTCCCTTGCCCTCCCTCCCTCCTTCCTCCCCCCTCCCTTGCCTCCCTCTCCTCTCCCCCCTCCCTCTCCCTTGCCCCTCCTCCCTATCCCTCTTCCCTCCTTCCTCCCTCCCTCCCTCCTCTCAACCAGAAAGACGACTCACGGCAGTTGATCTCGTCCTCCCGCCCTCACAGTTCATACTCTCTTCTCTCTCTCTCTCCTCTCCTCTCCCTCCTTCCCTCCCTATCCCTCTCCCCCCTTCCTTCTCCCTCCCTCCCTCCCTCTCCATCTCTCCCTCTCCCTCTCTCCCTCCCTCCCTCCCTCTCCCTCAACCACAAAGACGACTCACGGCAGTTGATCTCGTCCTCGCCGCCCTCACAGTTCATACTCTCTTTCTCTCCTCTCTCCTCTCCCTCCCTCTCTCTCTCCCTCCTCCCTATCCCTCTCCCTCCCTCCCTCTCTCTCCTTCCCTCCCTCCCCCTCTCCCTCAACCACAAAGACGACTCACGGCAGTTGATCTCGTCCTCGCCGCCCTCACAGTCGTCGTATCGGTTGCACACCTGATGCTCCGCGATGCACTTGTTCTCGGCGCAGTGGAAGTAGCCCTCGGCGCACGTGTCTGATAACAACAGTGATAACTATTATGACAATGCTAGCGCCGATAGTAACAATAGTGCTAATATTGATAACAATCATAATAGTGATAACAGTGATAACAACAATAACGATGATAACAACCATAACAGTGATAACAATGATAACAACCATGACAGTGATAACAATGATAACAACCATAACAGTGATAACAACATTGATACCTGATAATTACAATAATGATTGCTACAATGATGGCAATAATAACATGATAACAATGCTAACATGATAACTGATAACAATGATAAAATTATGACAGCAAAGACAATGATAATAACAATAACAGCAACAAAGATAACTAAATTCAACAGTAATAACATAATAACAAAAACGATAACAATATTGACAACAATACTAACAACAGCGATGACAACTGATAACAAGTCATCATAATCATAACAATGATAACTAATAACAACAATCATAACATTCATAACAATGATAACAATCCTATGAATCACAACAACAGCGAAAAATGGCAACAATCGTATGAATCACAAAAACAACGAAAACTGACAACAACAATCACAATAACCATAACAAAACAGATAACAGATAACAAAACTGATAACAAGATCCCCCACCGCAGTCGAGCTCGTCCTTGCCGTCGCCCCAGCAGTCGTCACGCCCATCGCAGACCCAGCGCTGAGGGATGCACTGGGGGGCGCACTCGAAGGCCCCCGGGCGACACGTGGCTGCGAGACCACGTGGCTTTGTTATTGTTTTGGTTCGGGGATTCGGGGAGGAGGGAGGGGGATGGATGGAGGGATGGAGGAAAGAGGAAGGGGAGGGATGGAGGAGAGGAAGGGTAGTTAGGAGGGGGGGGAAGGAGAGGGAGGAGGGATGGGAGGAGAGGAAGGGGTAGTTAGGATGAGGGGGAAGGGAGAGGGAGGGAGGATAGTTAGGAGAGGGGGAAGGTAGAGGAAGGGAGGAGGGTTGAGGGGGAAGGGAGGAGGAGGGATTGAGGAGGGGATAGTTAGCAGAGGGGGAAGGGAGAGGAAGGGAGGGGGGTTAAAGGGAGGTAGTTAGGAGGAGGGGAAGGGGTAGTAAGAAAGGGGAGAGGTATTAAAGGGGAAGGCGGTTAAGGGGGAGGAAGTAGAGGGGGGCTAGGGTAGGGGTAGTGAGGAGGGGAGGGGCGAAAGTGAGAAAGAGACAAAAAGTTTTTCTTTCTTTCTTTCTTTTTCTTTTCTTTTTTTCTTATTTATTATTATTTTTATTTATTTTATAAGAATCAACCCCTTCACCTCCGATATGGGAAGAAACACACAGCCAAAGAGCGGACTAAGAATCTGTAATATTACAAGCCAATCAGCTGTGAAATAAGTACAATAAGGACGGACATTTAGCAAGGGTTTCCAGCAAAGGTTTCCAGCAAATGAGACTGAAAACGCCAGTAGAGTTAAAGACGAAAGGAGAAGTTGTTGGTAAGATTCAAATCCTTCATCGTCAAGAGTAGATAACGAGGGGGCTTTTATTGGCATGAAATGACCATTTGGGTTGTTTTGTCGTTATTAAATTTAACCATGTGCACCTCCTTACCTGCTGTTCAGTTCCTGTCAGTTCACGAGTAAGAGGGAGAGAGAGGGAGAGGAAGAGGGAGAGAGAGAGAGAGAGAGAGAGAGAGAGAGAGAGAGAGAGAGAGAGAGAGAGAGAGAGAGAGAGAGAGAGAGAGAGAGAGAGAGAGAGAGAGAGAGCGAGAAGAGCGAGAGAGCGAGAGCGCGAGAGGCGAGAGCGCGAGAGCGAGAGAGCGAGAGCGCGAGCGCGAGAGCGAGAGCGCGAGAGCAAGAG
>NW_020869654.1:134067-136567 GCF_003789085.1 Penaeus vannamei | reverse complement strand
AAACAACAAATGAAAAATAATAAAACAAAATAAGATTTTAAAAAATAAAATATATACATATATATATAAAGAGGGGCACAAGTCACAAATTATATAGATAAACTTACCTTTTATAATGTTATATTATTTTTCTAATTTTGTAATTGTTCGTATAGGCCTACTTGCTATTATCTTTATTCTGAACACATGCATTTTTATTCTGCGAGAGGCAATAATGATGATAATAATATTAATCATGATAGCGAAGGTGTTGATAGAAATGGTAATGATAATGACAATAATAATAGTCATAATGATAATAGTAATAATAATAGTGATGATGATGATAAAATTGATAAAAGCAATAATGATATCAAAAACAGTAATAGTAATAAAGATGATAACAATAATAATGATAATAATACTTCTAATGACATATTGATGATGATAAAACAATTATGTTATCAAAAACTAAATTAAAAAAAAATGAATCATCCGAATATTTTGTCACCTTCAGAGATCTATCAAATCTCTAGAATCTAATTTAATCAATCAATCTATTCTAGCCATTACCCATTTTCTTTAATTCATCCCGAGCATCTATTCATACATTACTCTTTACCGCAAATCTACTCTTAAATATATCCCAAAATATCTTCTTAATCTTTCTTCATCTATCCTAAAATCTATTCATAATCTATCGTCTACTGTTTTAGGGCCTATGCTATATTAATCTAAAATACCTCTTGTTCATATGCATTGTAATATTCACTAAAATAGAGTAGTAAATATAAAATAGATAAATGTAGCCTCATAATGTTTTCTGATGCATACGACATCTATTGGGCATTTTCAAAACTAGTTTCTTGTAAACATTGGAAGCCATTTTGTTACTCCGGGAAGCCAAGGGAGGTAATATATCAAGGTTTATCTATGCAATCTGATGTTGTATTATCTTATTAGAATAAGTAATTGATATATTGTGATGCGAAGACGTAACTAGATAAATATATAAAAGGAGTAATACCTGATAGTATATGAAATAAGGATGATACGTTGAAGAATGTGATAGCCAATATTTTAATTTTCAGATGAATGAACATCATAGGCTAATGCGAGAATTCCAGAGGCTCTTGAAAGAAAGAGAATATGAGTACAAGAAGTTTCTTTTGTGTGGAATTCATGACGAACAGACTGCAACAGGAACAACGAAGGGAAGAACAAGTAAAGGCATATTCGTGTGTTTTCTTGTTCTTCCCTTCGTTGTTCCTGTTACAAAGTTTTTCTTATGAAAGATTTGGTTGCAACTCAAACTAAAGTAAAGATGTCAAATGCAACGGAGAAATGTGAGTTAGAAGTTCATGAAACTAAGAAAAGTTTAGATAATCTAAATAGGAAATTTTACATTGGAAAATATTTTGATGCAGTTGATAGCAAACTAACAGGAACTGAGAAAGCATTTTCTAATAAACCAAAACAAGAAATGACTACCAAGGATACATCATGCGTGGGCGTATTAGTAAAAATGGATATTTAAATTAACCCACAATTTCTTGAAAGCAAGTCAAGAGCCTAATCCACACACTAGAACTTATGAGCAAAAAAAAAAAAAAAAAAAAAAAAAAAAATAATAATAATAATAAATAAATAAATAAATAAATAAATAAATAAATGCCTAATCCACACACTAGAACTTATGAGCAAAAAGAAAAAGAAAAAAATTAGTTGGGCAAAATAGATCAAGTCAATTTGAACACAAGCGTATCACACGAGGTGGTAGACATTTTATCTAAATGTAGAAGGGAATTACCTACACCAAAGTTAGGGATTTTCAATGGGGATTTATTGGTTTCCAACCTGGCTTCATAATTTTTAGATTTTCATAGAGGCAAAACTCACCGATCCTGTTGATATACTTTTCTATCTAGGTGCATATATACTTGGCATTATAACAGATGCATGAAGGTGATAAAAATATTGCAAACATCTTTAAAGTGAAAGTAAAACGAAAATATGAAAAGGGTTTAATGTGTTGAAAAAAACATTCATTTTCATGGATTTAAAGTATGATCTACCTGGTGACCCTGCTAAGACCCCAGGTATAGTGGGCATTGTGGTGGTACTCCCACAACCTGTCTGCATGGACCACACGCCCTCTCCCCAGGCGCACGACGAATACGAAATGTCACTTCAGACACATGGTCCTCAATGGCTTAGGGTCCTTCCCAAGGGCTCGGAAGCTTCGGTGAAAGGCCTTTTCTTCTTCTTGGGTTGTGCAGCCTTACTAAGTCTCCAACATGGGCGTTCAGAACATAGCGACGTTGCATAGTTTCATCTGCAAATTTCAGGTGATCCCTCACTTGATGTACTTCTTCAAGGCGCTTTCGCATGACAATAGCACACCTAGTTTCTACAGGCAATTCCAGTCACCACATCCATAGGTAGTCGCAATTCTCTGCCAAGCATCAGCCTCGCAGGGGTATAGGTAGTAGCCTCGTGCTCAGCAGAACGGTAGGCCACT
>NW_020869654.1:114067-126567 GCF_003789085.1 Penaeus vannamei | reverse complement strand
TCTATGCAAAAGATCTCTGTTCAACTCTAACCATCACAACTTCCACTTCATTCTCTCTCCTGTGGATCTATACGCCCGCTAACCCACAGTCCTATTAGAGAAAATGAATCCAATCTCCATATCTCTCCTGTTTCTCCTAAAGCTACCCATCGCAGAAATCTCTCAATCTCTCCATATTTTTCTCTGTTGTCTCTCCCTAAACTCGTCCTATGAGAATGTCTACACTCTCCATATCTCACCTGTTGTCCTCTACCACAAAAGTCACTAACTTTAGACCAAACTCTACCTCTCTTTAATGATCTAATGGCTGTTTTCACCGCAACGTATCTCATTTCGTCCATTCAAAGGAACACCGATGAATGACCATCTGTTCTCAATTTCTCTCTCTCTCTTCTCTCCTCATCACGCCGAGTGCAGTGAGGGATAACTGTTCACCTGCATGGGGCCGACGTCTGCATCCCTGAACACTGGATCTGCGACTCTTACTACGACTGTCCTGGCGGCGAAGACGAGGCCGACTGCTGTAAGGATCTTAAATTTTCCGATCATAATGTCCCAAACTTGTGTGGACACGCTGTCAAGGATCGCAACTCTCTCATTGCTTATTACACAGTTCATTAGTCATTAAGGCCTATAAAGAAGAGACCTGCACACAGTACTTTGCTCCGAAACTCAATCTCCGTGTGATCTTTTCTGGAGAATAGAATTTAGAGTCACACACTAAACACGCCCCTATCACAAAATTACATTAGTGACTAAAAAAATCCTGAGTTATCGACACAGAACAATTGTTCCGACAAGCATCATTCCGATACTTCTCTCGGACATATAGAATTACTAGACTACCACACGCCTCTCACACACAGCTTCATACTCACTCGTAGGTACCTAAAAGACAAGGATCTACGGACATTTGTTCCGAAACATCAATCTCCAGTCTTCCTGGAAAAGAGAATTTCAGATACCAAACAAAACAAAAGAATACCTCATCCCCAACTAAAAAACACTTATACATATCATAGTCATGATCATTAGAGCCTAAGCACACATGCGAAATAACTTCGTCCGAACACTCAATATACCCGCTCTTCTGGGGGAAAAAAACAGAAATCAGATACACAACGCCCTAACAAGTCATATCATTAAGGACTACAAAAGCAGGGAGATACGAACAGAACTTTGTCCGAAAACATCAATAACGATACATATGGAAGATATTAGAACAAACGATACCACACTTACAAGTCATTCATTAGGCTAAAAGCAGGAGATGGCGAACAGAACTTGTCCGAAAACTCAATTAGCGCCGTTCCGTGGAAAAGAATTTAGATACCAAACACCCCTTACAAGTCATTCATTAGGCTAAAAGCAGAGATGCGAACAGTACTTGTCCGAAACCTCAATTCCGTCTTCCTGGAAAGAATTCAGATACCACACGCCCTTACAAGTCATTCATTAGGCTAAAAGCAGAGATGCGAACATAACTTGTCCGAAACATCAATTCCGTCTTCCTGGGAAAAAAAAAAAATCAGATACCACACATCCTTACAAGTCATTCATTAGGCTAAAAGCAGAGATACGAACAGAACTTGTCCGAAACCTCAATTCCGTCTTCCTGGAAAGAATACAGATATGCCCTTACAAGTCATTCATTAGGCTAAAAGCAGAGATACGAACAGAACTTGTCCGAAACATCAATTCCGTCTTCCTGGAAAGAATTCAGATACCACACGCCCTTACAAGTCATTCATTAGGCTAAAAGCAGAGATGCGAACATAACTTGTCCGAAACATCAATTCCGTCTTCCTGGGAAAAAAAAAATCAGATACCACACATCCTTACAAGTCATTCATTAGGCTAAAAGCAGGGATACGAACAGAACTTGTCCGAAACATCAATTCCGTCTTCCTGGGAAAAAATAAAATCAGATACCACACATCCTTACAAGTCATTCATTAGGCTAAAAGCAGGATACGAACAGAACTTGTCCGAAACATCAATTCCGTCTTCCTGTGGGGAAAAAATCAGATACCACACACCCTTACAAGTCATTCATTAGGCTAAAAGCAGAGATGCGAACAGAACTTGTCCGAAACATCAATTCCGTCTTCCTGGAAAAAAATCAGATACTACACACTCTTACAAGTCATTCATTAGGCTAAAAGCAGAGATCCGAACAGAACTTGTCCGAAACATCAATTCCGTCTTCCTGGAAAAAAAAATCAGATACCACACATCCTTACAAGTCATTCATTAGGCTAAAAGCAGGGATACGAACAGAACTTGTCCGAAACATCAATTCCGTCTTCCTGGAAAGAATTCAGATACCACACACTCTTACAAGTCATTCATTAGGCTAAAAAGCAGAGATACGAACAGAACTTGTCCGAAAAACATCATTCCGTCTTCCTGGAAAGAATTCAGATACCACACGGCCCTTATTGCAGCGGCTACAAGCGCCCCTGGCTGCGACGAAGGGTATTTCGAATGCAAAGGCGGTGGCTGCATCAACAACAAGTTCCGCTGCGACAGTTTCTATGACTGCCCTGCCGGTGATGACGAGTCTAGCTGCACGGAGTTTGATTAAACATCATTTTCTGGTTTTCTGCCTGGTTGTTTTACCTATCACTTCCCCCTTTCCTTCCACTGAATAGAGTCATTCACTTACCTCTGTATGCATTAATACGCTATCAGATACCTATGTAATAACCTGGTCCGGAGCTGTTGGCAAATATTTTATTACACTATCGCATTTATTTTCGGATTATTTGATATCACGGGTGGTATATATGTTCTGTGTGTATCCATACACGAACGTATATTCATAATAATTATAGTTATTCACGCGCCAGCAGAGCAGAGACAGAGAGAGAGAGGAGAGAGAGAGAGACCAATGTTATTATGTATATTGTATTCAATCACGTGTGTATTGTAAATTGTCTTAAAAAGCATCGTATACTCTAAGCCTATTCGTAAGGATATTTAGTACCATATCCATGAGTAAGAAATTATGATATATGTGACTGGGATTTCAACTGTGTGATGATGTTCCTACAATCGCACTTCACCTGAGAAACCTAAGTCAATAATAATGTAATTATAGCTAACGTATTATCCAAGTTTTAATTCGGGTAATTATTTTTGGAATCAACAGTGTTTATTTTTAATTGCTCTTCCTCTACTATCATAATAATTTATCAAGCATTTATGCTCGCTCCAGTTGAGTCACTTTTATTCACCGTCCATATGAGGGAGATTTCATCACGTGTTTGATTTCATAGATACTAGTTCGCTGCTACCGTATATGGATGAAAATATCTTTATTTAACCATATCCCCAATACCTTTATGTCGGGATATTATTTGATCGCCACGTGACTGCCAATATTCTTAATACTTCGCGTGTACCTACTTCCATATATTTTGTAGTTACACTCCATCCGTATTATTTTCGGGAGTTATATGGAGTCCACGTAGTAGAATTGATTGGCATCTGTCTTCCTTCTACCGTATGCATAATAGTAGGGTGTACTGACGCTATCGCAATGTTTAAAGTGGCATATTAATTTGAATTTCAAAGTGGTTCTATTATCTCATCTCTTCCTCTAACCGGTATTTACCTCAGATATTAGTTTACCCTATCAGTCGTCAAATTTAATTTTAGTGAAATAATTTGAATTACCGTGTCTTAATTTCCAGTCGATACTCTTGAACATCTAACACTAAAATTCAATAATTTTATTTACCTAATCCATTTATTTAGTATTAATATGATTCACGAGTGTTATTTTCTCAATTCTCTTTGTCCTCTACCTATTCATAATATTTATCCATTTATCCATTTATCCTTTTATTTACCTATCCATTTATTTGGTCACTTACTTGATTCACGTGTTTATTTCTTAATCTCTTCCTCCTTATTCATGTATCTATTTGCGGATCGACAAGCGCGAGTGCAGCGCCGGGTTCCACTGCAAGGAAGACATTTGCATTCCCGAAGTCTATCTCTGCGACGAGTTCGAGGACTGCCATCGCGGAGAGGACGAAATTGTGTGCGGTGAGTCATATGTGTGTGTGGTGTGTGTTGTGGTGTGTGTGTGTGTGTGTGTGTGTGTGTGTGTGTGTGTGTGTGTGTGTCTGTGTGTGCGTCTGTGTGTGTGCTGTGTGTGTTTGTGTGTGTGCGTGTGCGTGTGCGTGTGTGTGTGTGTGTGTGTGTGTGTGTGTGTGTGTGTGTGTGTGTGGTGTGTGTGTGTGTGTGTGTGTGTGTGTGTGTGTTGTGCGGTGTGTTGTGGTGTGTGTGTGTGTGTGTGCGTGTGTGTGTGTGTGTGTGTGTGTGTGTGTGTGTGCGTGTGTGTATTGACATATATATGTGTGTGTGTAACTAATATATGTAAATATGATATATAGATAGATACGGAGAGAGACAGGGAGTGATAAACCGATAGAAAGACAGGTAACAATCAGCATAAAGAATAGTTACGCGACCAGCTGGAACACTGAGGGGAATAAGAGTATACTAATCCCCCCCCCCCATCGCCCCCTGCCCCGCCCCCCCCTCAGACTGCCAGGACACGGACTTGTGTGCGGGAACGGGCACTGCATCCCCCCAGACTGGCACTGTGTGACGGCTACTATGACTGCTTCGGCGGTGATGACGAGATGAACTGCGGTGAGAAAGGACTTTTATTCTTGTTGTCGTTGTTCAGGTTATTATTGTTTATTATCAGCTTTCCTCTTTTTTTTTTCCTTTCTTGTATGTATGTCCTTTTTTTGGAATGATTGTATCACGATATTTTTTTCATCTAAGTTGTGTAAATTGATTTTTTCTTTTTTTTTCTGTTGATACGATCAATAGTGTTGCAGTTAAAATTATTAGGATTGCTATTATCTTTGTTTTCATCATCATCATCCTCCTCCTCTTCTTCTTCCTCCTCCTTTCCCCACTCCCCCTCACCTCCAACACCCTAACCCCCTCCTCTCCCCCTCCCACAGGCACCAGCGACGCCCCCTTGCCCTCCCACAACAAGGTCCGCACCCGCACGCGCGCTCAGACCAGCTTCCTCCGCAAGCTGGCCAAGACCCGTCGCCATTAAGAGGACTCCCAGCTACACCATCTAGCAAAAAACCGCTACATTGAACCTCTCTCAAGAAAGGAGAGAGAGAGAGAGAGAATGTGAGAGATAAAGAAAAAAGAGAGAAAAACTAACTTCCTCGAAAAAGGGAGAAATAATATACAAAGAAAGAGAGAAAACATTTTTTTTTTATTGGTCCATCGCCCGTTCGGTTCGTCTTTACATATTGTTATTTGGTCTCCATCTCGCAGAGTACCACGACACTGAACCACACCGAACCACACTGTATGACACATCTGAACCGTTCCCGAAAATCTGTGGGAATGTAAAGCGTCAGATTCCAGATTTTGACTGTCCAAAATTCGTTTTTTTTTTGTATTGTTTTGTTTTGTTTATTTGTTTTTACTCATTTTTATATTTCCTTTTATTCTCTACTATCTCTTTACAAAAATAAAAAAAAAACATGTACGAACTGCAATATGTTGTTTCAAGGTACTTTGGGAAACCAGGATCCAATTTTCAAACATGTATGAACAGTAATCATTTTATAATAACAAACATGTATAATAACAATAATGTATTAAAACATATATAATAAAACATGTATAAAAAGAAATAATAACAAACATGTATGAACAGTAATAATTTCAAACATGTATGAACAGTAATAATAATGTATGAACAGTAATAACAGTAATAATAATAACAGTAATAATCAGTTAATTGTCCATTTTTTCTTATATCACTTTAACCCTTAAACAACTAAGAAAAATAGTATTCGATTTTTATATCACATTACAGCTGATTCTCCTTTATATATATTACAATAACAAAAGACTAACGTATTTAAAGCCAAGATGCTGTGATTTTTTCCACTATTTCGTCTTGTTCAGTGATTGTTCAGATAGAATGTAGTTCCTGAGGATGAACGAAATACGAGTTCAGTTTTGAGCAAATGTCATTCAATATGTATTCAAATATTACGAACGGAAAGGCTCGAACTACAACACAGACCAAGTTATCCCGCTACGAATCCAAACGGGTAGAATCCAGAGGTAGTTAATGGTTAATGGTTAATGGTTAATGGTTGAGACAAGGAAATGTGCTAGACGTCATAGGCACCAGTAAGTGTTTCCATTTTATCCTCGCATCGTTTCGTGTTATGAATTATACATCTGGCAAACCATTTCACCGATTCATTACACTCTCTAATAATAATATTTAATGATAATAATAATAATAATAATAATAATAATAATAATAATATCTCTAATAATAATAATAATAATAATAATAATAATAATAATAATAGTGACAATGGCGACGGCCAATGACGTATCATTACGCCGTACATTGACGTCACACCAAATTTTTGTGTGTGTGTGTGTAAAATATATACACAATATATGTACATAAATATACATAATATACGTATATATATATATATATATATATATATATATATATATATATATATATATATGTGTGTGTGTGTGTGTGTGTGTGTGTGTGTGTGTGTACAATATGTATATACACACACATACACACACACACACACACACACACACACACATATATATATATATGTGTGTGTGTGTGTGTGTGTGTGTGTGTGTGTGGTGTGTGTGTGTGTGTGTGTGTATGTATGTATGTATGTATGTATGTATGTATGTATGTATATGTATATATATATATATATATATATATATATATATATATAATATATATATATACATATACACACATAAAATGATGTTTTCGTGCTATAGACCAATTCCTTGTTATCAGAAAACATATGACACAGTCACAATGACCGAGTTTTCAAGCAGCAAAAAAAAATCAATATGACGATGCACGTTACTATCAAACCTCGGATAAGGTGTTCAGTCTTTTGCAATAATATCAGTTTTGTTTTAAAGATAGTTTTACTTTTATTTATTATTATTATTATTTTATATCCTCATCCCTTTCTTATCATTCTCGTGTGTTATACAATGCTAGTATCATTACATGGATGCCATTCCTTATTCTTAAACTGTTTTTTTTCCCTTCAAATCTTTGATGGATTGAGGAGAGAATAGATTCACAAAAAATCCGTTATGACTGGCATCTTTATAATCGTCACATTATTTACTTTACAAAACTGAGGCATTTCCAATCCTCACACAAATGCAATCTACAAGATGATGATAAGGATTATTGTGATGATAATGGTAAGAGTTAGTAACAGCAATGGTGGTAATAGTGATAATAAGTAATATTAATGACGATGATGATAGTACCAGTAACAATGATCTTGATGGTAAAAGTAATAGTAACAGTACTGTTGATGATGACAGTAACAGAAATGTCAAAGTCAAAGTCAGAACAGTTTATTCCATTAATTACAATTGTGCTATTCAATTGATAATTGAGTCTTTGGAAACCCTAGTGATGCAGTGGCAGTACAGTGCTACACTATTTCTCCCAGAGGACAAAGTAAGTCTTACACCAATATTGCCAAGACTTGCTTCTGTAGACATGACCTCCCCCATGAAGTTTATATTGGATATCAGCTCCTTCCTCGTCATTGTTAGAAATGTTGGCGTTTCGGCCACCCAGCCAAACTGTCGCTCCACAGCCTGCTGCTTTCTATGTACCCAACCTGACCATGGCCATTCAAATTGCTGTATTTAGTCAAATGCCCGTGCTAAGTGTGGTGGCTCCCATAATGTATTTTATTTGAATTGCCCTGCCTAAAAACTCCAATGTGAGGTAGCAGTTTTCAAATTTAAACCAGGTCTCACTCTACATGAGGCCAGACAAGAAGCACGACGACAAGATTTTTCTCTCTCTACCTATTTCGAAGTTTTCCTTCGCTCTGCTCCAACCTCACCTCAAGTTGTCTCAGCATTTCTCCCATCATGTCTTCCCTCTACCTCAAACCATCCTACCTCTACCCCATCATGTCAGAGAACCTTTATTTCTCAGACCTCCCCACCCAACTCCCTTCCAGAAACTCTTGAAGACATCCAAAAATTCCTAGACATAACCCAAGAGAATGTTCCACTCCCTCACCCGCCTCCAATCCCTTTATGCCTATTCCCTCTACATTCAAAGTATTTGCCTATATCCATCCTCCTCTCCGTGAAGTTCCCCCTACCCCTCTTCCCCCCACTCTTTCCCAGCACATCCCATCCTCTCCTCCATGTGCACCATTCCCTCTTCGTTCCCTCATAATCCTTACCTCTCCCAGCTGGATGCTCACGTGAATCCCTCCTGTTGCAACATGGTCCCTCTCTGGGTCCCTCCCCTCCTGACATTCTTCCTGATACTTTACCAGCTTTTCCAATCCCCATTATCTCATTCCCCGGATTCTCCCCCTACTTCAACAACCATCACTACCAGCTGTAATAGAATATAAAAATCGAATACCACTTCTTTCTCATTTGTTTTGGGATTAAACTGATATCGAGTAAAAAAAAAATTACAAGTATCTGACAATCATAATTACTATTAATACATATTCGAAAATTGGATCCTAGTTTCACAAAGTAAAACAACATACTGTAGTTTATATATTTCATTTCTTTTTCTTTTTTGGAAGAAATAGTAAATATAAAAGGAGACATACAAAGAATGATAAAGAAAAAAAGAAAAAAAACGTATTTCGGACATTCAGTCTGGAATCTGACGCTTTACATTCCTACAGATTTTCGGGAATGGTTCAAATGTGTCATGCAGTGTGGTTCAGTGTAGCGGTACTTAGTGAGATGGAGACCAAGTAAGAGAATATGTAAGGACGAACCGAACGGGCGATGGGCTAATAAAAAAGGTTTTCTCTCTTTCTTTGTATATTATTTCTCCCTTTTTGGGGGAAGCTAGGTTCACTCTCTCTCTCTCTCTCTCTCTTTTCTCTCTCTCTCTCTCTCTCTCCTCTCTCTCTCTCTCTCTCTTCTCTCTCTTCTCTCTCTCTCTCTCTTCTCTCTCTCTCTCTCTCCACAGGTGGCTTGGGGACATCGCATCGTGGAGTGGAGTCGTTCTCTCGTCAGTCTTCTTTTCATCTCTCTCTCTCTCTCTCTCTCTCTCTCTCTCTCTCTCTCTCTCTCTCTCTCTCTCTCTCTCTCTCTCTCTCTCTCTCTCTCTCTCTCTCTCTCTCTCTCTCCCTCCTTTCTTGAGAGAGCTTCAATGTAGCGGTTCTTCGCTGGATGGAGACGGTGTAGCAGGACGTCTCCTTAATGGCGACGGATCTTGGCCAGCTTGCGGAGGAGCTTGGTCTGAGCGCGCGTGTGGGTCCTGATCTTGCTGTAGGAGACCATGGGGGCAACTCTGGCGCCTGTGGGAGGGGGCGAGGGGGTGGGGGGGTGTTGGAGGTGTGGCGGAGAGGTGGGAGGCGGAGGGCAGGGAGGGGGAGAGTGGGTGAGAAGGAAGATGAGGAGGAGGAAAAGGAAGAAGAGGGGGAGAAGGAAGAGGAGTAGGAGGAGGAAGACGATAATAAAAACAACGATAATAGCAATACTAATAACCTAAAAACGAAAGAAAAGAAAAGAAAACATAGTGAAAATTCATAAAAAAGAGTGAAATCCTAAAACAAAAAGAAACATAATATATATACAAGAAAAAAAAAATATAATAATAATAATAATGATAAACCTGACAATAATAACACGAAAAAGGTCTCTTCTCACCGCAGTTCAGCTCGTCATCGCCGCCGAAGCAGTCGGTGATGCGTCACAGTGCCACTCGTCCGGGATGCAGTGCCCGTTGGAGCACAAGTAGTCCGTGTCCTCGCAGTCTGAGGGGGCGGGGCCGAGGGGCGGGGCGAAGGGAGGGATTTTAGATTAGTGTACTACCACGCCTACTCATTCATTTAGCCTTTCACACATACACACACACACAGATATCTATCTATCTATCTATCTATATATATATATATATATATATATATATATATATATATATATATATATATATATATATATATTGCGTGTGTGTGAATTTATAGATATATACAAATACACACACACACACGCACACACATATATGTATATATATATATATATATATATATATATATATATATATATATATATATATATATATATATATAATATGTATGTATGTATGCATGCATATATAATACATACATACATACATATGTATATATATATATATATATATATATATATATATATATATATATATATATTTAAACATATACGTTCATACAAATAGCTAGATAGATAAATAATCAGATAAACAGACAGACTGATGGATATACTGCACAGATCAGGTTCACCATCACCTACGCAGGAGACTCACCGCACTTGCTCTCGTCTTCCCCGCGTTCGCAGTCCTCGATGTCGTCGCAGATGTAGGATTCTTGAATGCAGATGTCGTTCTGGCAGTGGAAGCCGGAGGTGCACTCAGCTGTCGATCGCAATAGATAGATACATGGAAATAAATATAGGAATATAATAATAAGGAAAAAAAATGATAAGTGAAAAGAATGTTTTTATATACAGGTTATTAGATATCTAGGTGTTTGATAATGTAATGGTGCATATGAAGGTAAGTGCATATGGCATACTGCATATCATAATGTATTATGCTAGCTCACATCCCACCGCTGCCACCACTATAAAAGGTTAACGTACATTGATACTTGTGAAGCAGAGTAATAATCTTGAAACGGCCGCCTCTTTATTAGTAAGAGTTTATACACGAGTAGAATAGAACACGATACAACTGGTCAGTGCTGGGTGGATCCGTGGCCAGCCCGGCGTGGCGAGGTGTTGGCGCGGTCAGCGGAGAGGTTGGGTTGCTCTCGGAGAGAGCAAGTTAGAATGATAGAGGTCATGCTGGGTTGCCTTATATCTGACCAGACGGTGGCTGCCACGTGGAGCATATACTTAGAATCTCCCCACGAAGGTCCATGCCAGAACAAGAAACATGCAGCCCACATGCAAACCAGCACGTATCCTATATTGCTCGGCCACCTACTCACGCCTCGCCCTAGAGGCATCATTTGACCCATTTGATGATGATTTGACTCAAGGGTGACCCATCATCGGACCCGATCTGCTTGTCATCTTGTTTTCGCGTTCTTGTCCTAGATCGTCCTTGTATTTCTCCTCCTTGTCAGCCTCTTCTTCTTGGTCCTTGGTGGATTCCCCGGTCCTCGACGTCCACACGTCCTCAAAGGCTTAGGTCCTCCTCGACTTCGGATCGTCCAGACTTCCCCGTGGTCCTCGTCCAGATGTTATTCGGCGGCTTACTCATCCACATGTCCTCGCAGATCTCGTCCAGGTCATCGGCTTCGTGCTCGTACTGACGTCCTCGTAACCTGCGTCTAGGTCTACGGGTGTCGGGGCAAGAGCGTCCTTTCCGCCATCTAAGGGCTGCTGATACCTGCGCTAATGAGCTTCTGGAGTTTGACCGGTTCTACGGGCATCCAGGCAGGCGGCACTTTCCCAAAGCATCTCGGGGCGTCTGGTACTTGCTCTGACGAGTTACTGGTTCTTCGCTGGATCTATGGGCGACCTGGCAGGCAGCACCCTTCCACTTCATCCAGAGGCAGTTTAATGCCTGCACTAACGACTCCTGGTCCTCAGGCCGAAGGGGATCTTCCAGCGACGTCTGTCCCACAGCATTCTAAGGAGACCATGGCTGCTGTCAGACCTCCGTCGGTGCCGTGTCAGATATCCAGGGTCCATTTACTGTATTATTGAACCAGATCGTACACACAAGGGCCAAGATAGGAAGAGAAAAAGAAAGACAAAAGAGAGGACGAGTCAGAATGAGAGAAAAGTCAAGTTGGGTCGCCATATATCTGACTTGGAGAATATATTTAGAATAGCTCCACCAGGGATCCACGCTGGCACACACAGCATTCCGCCCACGTGCAAACCAGCGTGGTCTGAGCTAGCATGATATATCAAGTTATGCAGTATGCTATAGTGTACGCAGGGGCGGCGCTAGAAAACTTTTTTGGGGGGTGTCGGGAGGTTACTGAGTAACACTTTTTAAATCAAATCTACACTTCATACTTTTTAATACTTTGTTTCGAAAAGGACCAAATTGAAATGAAAATGAAAACTTCAAGAGTTATAAACCATGATCATTGATTTCTTAAATTATGCCGACCACCAAGTTTGCTGAGTAAACTGTATTTTTTTTCTTAATTTTCCATTCTGCCAAGTGAAATGACGATTTGTGACTCCCCCCCCCCGTGGCATTGCGCCTGAAAAGGGTAGTGATAAGAAAAAGAACCAGGCCATATGAAATCAGAAAAGGATGTTTAACCAAACTCACTGCATCCAATCTCGTCATCTCCTTCAGGGCAATCACCGAAACTGTCACAGCGGAACCTGTTGTTGATGCAGCTACCGCCGTTGCATTTGTAGTACCCTTCGCCGCAGTCAGGGGGGCTTGTAGCAGCTGCAATAAG
>NW_020869654.1:99067-109067 GCF_003789085.1 Penaeus vannamei | reverse complement strand
GTATATGGTGTATATATATACATATATATACATATATACATACATATGTGTGTGTGAGCGTGCATGTATATATATATATATATATATATATATATATATATATATATATATATATATATATGTATGTATGTATATGTCGTTTATAAGAGATAGATACACACAAATACATTTAGTCTAACACTTGTGCAATAATATCCTCGGTTACTGAATAGAGCACCATACAGTGTAGAGTTTAATTAGTCATATCCATCACTTATACATGTGTATTGTATACACACACATGTATGTCATGTGTATTCATTTACACACACACACATACACACACACACACACACACACACACACACACACACACACACACACACACACACATATATATATATATATATATATATATATATATATATATATATATATATATATATATATTATATATGTATATATATACATATATAGATATATATATATATGTATATATATATATATATATATATATATATATATTATATATGTATGTATGTATATGTACATATATATGTTTACATGTATATTCATTCTCATTTATACCTTTCTACATTTGTCAACATGAATATGGTTCACATATATCATGTAGGTGGTTTTTATATGCTTCAGAAAACATTTGAAGTTTCGAAATGCCGTTCTCTTTCTGGCTACAATAATAGGTTTACATTTCTTTTTTTTCTTTCTTTCTTTCTTTCTTTTTCGAGAAAACTTAAAACTAGTGAAAGACAAGATTGTAATATAAATGAAAATCCAGATCTTGGTATGTTTTATATCTATATTCCAGCAAGACTTTTACATTATTTTTCCCCCTAGAGAAGAAGAAGAGAGAGAGAACCTGACGAGGAACGAAGGTAAGATTCCTCGTCAGGATTTCCAAAGGGATTCCCAGGGAGGTCCAGGAGACTCGGGAGGCACGAGACGAGTCCTTACGAGTCCTTAGTTCCTGCGATATTTGGCCAGCTTGGCGAGCAGGAGAGTCGGGAGGCACGAGACGAGTCCTTAGTTCTTGCGTCGGGAGGCACGAGACGAGCCCTTAGTTCCTGCGTCATTTGGCCAGCTTGGCGAGGAGGAGAGTTGACGTTCCTGCGTCGGGAGGCACGAGACGAGTCCTTACGAGTCCTTAGTTCCTGCGATACTTGGCCAGCTTGGCGAGGAGGGCGTTCTGTGCTCGGGTCCTTCGCGGGTCGAGGACGCGGCGGGGGCGAAGGGCGGGGCGGGTCTGCTTGGCATCTCCTGCGGCGTCAGGTGGTTAGAGGCGACTGGGCGACTACTATTATGTTGCGAGTTGAGGTTTTATTAATGCCACGTGTTAATAGAAAAGAGTATTCAGAACGTGTATTCAGTGTCTATGGTGTCTGTTGTTATAGATTATTATTATGAGACGTTTATTTTGCGTGAGGATAAAGACTTTCATTATATTTATTCTTATTGGGTAAAGTTTCGCTACATATAAACATTTATGTATACGTATTACCGCCGTTGTGACAAATCCTTCCAAACACACAACCAGCGATAAATCCTATCCAAACAGCCTATAAAATTAAACTACAAATCGAAACCAAATAATTTTTTAGTTTCCACTTGTCGCGCGATAAACAACCGACCGAACGAAAAATCTTAGTCCACTTCAATCTAACTTCTCCGTCACGTAAGTTACGGACACCTTACCACACGTAAGTTACGCTTCCACTAACTTACGTAAGTTAACTTACCACACGTAAGTTACGCTTCCACTTACCACACGTAAGTTACGCTTCCACTAACTTACCACACGTAAGTTACGCTTACCACACGTAAGTTACGCTTCCACTTACCACACGTAAGTACCACGTAAGTTACGCTTCCACTAACTTACCACACGTAAGTTACGCTTCCACTAACTTACCACACGTAAGTTACGCTTCCACTAACTTACCACACGTAAGTTACGCACGTAAGTTACGCTAACTTACCACACGTAAGTTACGCTTCCACTAACTTACCACACGTAGTTAGCACACGTCACTAACTTACCACACTTACGTTTACGCACACGTAAGTTACGCTTCCACTAACTTACCACACGTAAGTTACGCTTCCACTAACTTACCACACGTAAGTTACGCTTCCACTAACTTACCACACGCTTACGCTTCACTAACTTACCACACGTAAGTTACGTTACGCTTTAACTTACCACACGTAAGTTACGCTTCCACTAACTTACCACACGTAAGTTACGCTTCCACTAACTTACCACACGTAAGTTACGCTTCCAGTAACTTACCGCAGTTCGCTTCGTCTTCTCCGCCGTGGCAATGGGGCTTCCCGTCACACACCATGTAGTCCGGGAGACAGTGGCCGTTGTCGCAGATGAAGTCCGTGTCCCTGCATTCTGTGGGGAAGTTGGTGTGGCTGTGACTTAGCTGTCCTAACCCGGGTGAGGCGTTGTAGAACCAAATGTGTGTGTGTATGTTACGGGGAATATACGAGACTAGGGATTACACGTAAACCCTAAAATGATCAGGGATTTCATGTAATCTGTATGACCAATTTTTTTTCTTCGTGTCATATCATATTATCTCCTAGTTTCCTGTAGATATATTTTACCATTTAGACGTCAGTGAATTATAGATATATCATACAAACTACTCTATGGGTATCGTATCTTATATCACTTTTTTGAGATATCACGTAATAACTGTATTTACCTATGGGCGCAGCAATTATGTGAAATACCTGATAATTTCAGGAGTTACGTGTAATCCCTAATTTCATGTATCCCTATAACATGTAATTGCTGGACGGAAAAAGTTCAATGTGCATTCGAAAATGAAGAGGAAGAAAAGGGTGAAGAGAGAAGGAAAAGAAGAAGAAAGAGGAGGAGGAGGTGAGATGAATAAGGAGAAGCAGATGGAAAGAAAAACAGGAAGAAAAAAATAGAAAAACAGGAAACAGAAGGAAAAGAAGAATATGAAGAAGAAAAAGGAGAACAAGAAACAGAAAGAAAAGAAGAACAGGAATAAAAAAAACGAAAACAAACATAAACAAACCCATAAAACAAAAGAAAAAAAACGAAAAAGAACGACAAAAACCGTCCCAAAAACATGAAAACGCGACGCTGTCCCTCACCACTTTCCTCGACAGAGACAAGAAGAGAAAGAGAGAAAGAGCGAAAATTTCTCAGTTATATATATGGACAAAAAAAAAGTCAATCCCATATTTACCACATTCCTCGGCCTCCTCCTAGATAGAGACAAAGACAGAAGAGAAAGAGACAGAGAACAGAGACAGAGACAGAAAGAGACAGAGACAGAAAAGACAGAGCAAGAGACAGAGACACGAGAAAGAAAGAACGAAATTTCTCAATCAATATGGAAAAAAAAAAAAAATCCCATACTCACCGCATCCTCTGCCGCCTCCTCCTAGATAGATAGACAGATAGAGAGAGAGAGAGAGAGAGAGACAGAAAGAGACAAAGACAGCGAGAAAGAAAGAACGAAAATTTCTCATTCTCAATATGGAAAAAAGAAAACAAAAAATCACCCATACTCACCGCATTCCTCTGCCGCCTCCTCCTAGATAGATAGACAGATAGAGACAGAGACAGAAGAGAAAGAGACAAAGACAGCGAGAAAGAAAGAACGAAAATTTCTCAATCAGACATGCACAAAAAAAAACAAAAACAAAAAATCAACCCATACTCACCGCATTCCTCTGCCGCCTCCTCCTAGATAGATAGATAGATAGAGAGAGAGACAGAGACAGAGACAGCGAAATAGACAGAGACAGAAGAGAAAGAGATAAAGACAGCGAGAAAGAAAGAACGAAAATTTCTCATTCTCGATATGGAAAAAAGAAAAACAAAACTCAGTCCCATACTCACCGCATTCCTCTGCCGCCTCCTCCTAGATAGATAGATAGAGACAGAGACAGAGACAGAGAGAGAAGAGACAAAGACAGCGAGAAAGAAAGAACGAAAATTTCTCTTAATATGAAAAAAAAAAAAACAAAAAATCCACATTTACCGCAATCCTCTGCCGCCTCCTCCTCGCCGTTGGGACAGTCCTCCCTCTCGTCGCACATGTAGATCTCGAAGACGCAGGTGTCGTCGTCGCAGTGGAAGCCGCCGTTGCAAGTGGCTGGGAGATAAGTAAGGACAGAGTGAATGCTGTAGAGTGTTCTTTGACTCTTCGGGGAATCGTGGAGTTACGTAATTCAGGAATGGGTTCTTTACTCTTCTGGGAATCGGTCCATTACGTTATTTTTTTGTTCTTTGCTCTTCTAGGGATCATTTCGTTACGTAATTCAGAAAGGGGATCTTTACTCTTCTAGAAATGATTCTATTAAGTAACTTTTTTTTTTACTCTTCTAGGAATCATTCATTACGTAATTTTCCATTTCTCTTCAAGAATCTTCCATTACTTTTTTTATATTTTTTTTGTTTTCCATTACGTTTTTTTTACTTTCTCTTGTTTTCCTTATTCTTCTAGAAAACCATTCCATTACGTAACTCTTTTCCCCCCTTTCTCTCCTAAGAATCACCCCATTACGTAATTCACAAAGAGATTAATTTCTCCTAACAGGAATAATAGGAACTCACAAACGGGTATTCGAGAGACACTTACTGCAGCCGGTTTCGTCCTCGGATCCATAGCAATCCATGTATCCGTCGCACACGAACTGTTCCAGGATGCAGGGGCCTCCGTCAGGGCACTGGAAGCTGCCGTCGGGACATGGCGGGGGGTTCACGGCTTCGGGAGGGAAGGACATCGTTAAGGATTAAAAAAATGAGGAGGAAGGGTTGGAAAAGGAAGAGGAGGAGGAAGAGGAAGGGGTGGTAAAGGAGGAGGAGGAAGGGGTGGAAAAGGAGGTGATGGGGTGGAAAAGGAGAAGGAGGGGTGGACAAGGTGGGAAGGGGTAAAAGGAGGAGGAAGGGGTAGAAAGGTGGAGGAAGGGGTGGAAAAGGAGGAGAAGGAAGAAGGGGTGGAGGAGGGGAGGAAGGGGTGGAAAAGGAGGTGGAGGAAGAAGGGGTGGAAAAGGAGGAGGAAGGGGTGAAGGTGGAGGAGGGGTGGAAAAGGAGGAGGAAGAGGAGGGGTGGAAAAGGGAGGAAGGAAGGAAGGTGAAGAGGAGGGGGGAAAAGGAGAGGAGGAAGGAAGGGGGGAAAGGAGGAGGGGTGGAAAAGGAAGTGGAGGAAATGGTGGGAAGGAGGAAGGGGAGGAAAAGGGGTGGAGGAAGGGGTGGAAAAGGAGGAGGAGGAAGAAGGGGTGGAAAAGGAGGTGGAGGAAGAAGGGTAGAGAAAGGAGGAGGAAGGAGGAAGAAGGGGTGAAAAGGAGGAGGAGGAGGAAGGGGTGGAAGAGGAGGGAGGAAGAGAAGGGGTGGAAAAAGGAGAGGAGGAAGGAGGAGGAAGGGGTGGAAAAGGAGGAGGAGAAGGAAGGGTGGGAAAAGGAGGGAGGAAGGAGGAAGAGGAGGGGAGGGGAGAAGGGGAAGGGAGGAAAAGGAGGGAGGAAGGAAAAGGAGGAGGAGGAAGGGTGGAAAAGAGGAGGAGGAAGAAGGGGGAAAAGAGGAGGAGGGAAGAAGGGGTGGAAAAGGAGGAGGGAAGGGGTGGAAAAGGAGGAGGAGGAGGAGGAAGGGGTGGAAAAGGAGGAGGAGGAAGGGGTGGAAAAGGAGGAGGAAAGGGTGGAAAAGGAAGGGGTGGAGGAAGGAGGAGGAGGAAGGGAGAGGAAGGGGTGGAAAGGGAGGAGGAAGAGAGGAAGGGGTGGAAGGAGGAGGGAGGAAGGGGTGGAGAGAAGGAAGGAGGTGGAAGAGGTGGAGGAAGAAAAGGAGGAGAGGAGGGTGGAAATAGGAGGAGGAGGAAGGGTGGAAAAGGAGGAGGAGGTGGAGGAAAGGGTGGAAAAGGAGGAGGAGGGGTGGAAAGGAAGAAGGGTGGAAAAGGAGGAGGAGGAGGAGGAAGGGTGGAAAAGGAGGAGGAGAGGAAGGGGTGGAAAGGAGAGGAGGAGGAGGAGGAAAGGAGGAAAAGGAGGAGGAAGGGGTGGAAAAGGGGAGGAAGAAGGGGTGGGAGGAGGAGGAAGGGGTGGAAAGAGGAGGAGGAGGAGGAGGAAGGGGAAAGGGAGGAGGAGGGGTGGAAAGGAAGGAGGAGGAGAAGGGTGGAAAGGAGGAGGAGGAGGAGGAGGAAGGGGTGGAAAAGGAGGAGGAGGAAGGAAAAGGGGAGGAGGAGGAGGAGGAAGGGGTGGAAAAGGAGGAGGAGGAAGGGTGGAAAAGGAGAGGAGGAAGGGGGTGGAAAGGGGAGGAGGAGGAGGAGGAGGAAGGGGTGGAAAAAAGGAGGAGGAAGGGGTGGAAAAGGAGGAGGGGAGGGGTGGAAAAGGAGGAGGAGGAAGGGGTGGAAAAGGGAGGAGGAGGAAAGGGTGGAAAGGAGGAGGAGGAGGAAGGAGGGGGTGGAGAAAGGAGGAGGAGGAGGAGGTGGAGGAGGAGGAGGAGGAGGAGGAAGGTGGAAAAGGAGGAGGAGAAGGAAGGGGTGGAAAAGGAGGAGGAGGAGGAGGAAAGGAGGAGGAGGAGGAAGGGGGGAAAGGTGGAGGAAGGGGTGGAAAAGGGAGGAGGAAGGAAAGGAGAGAGGAGGGTGGGAAAAGGAGGAGGAGGAAGGGGTGGAAAAGGAGGAGGAGGAAGGGGATGGAAGGGGAGGAAGGAAGGGGTGGAAAGGAGGAGGAAGAAGGGGTGGAAAAGGAGGAGGAGGAAGGGGTGAAAAGGAGGAGAGAAGGGTGGAAAAGGAGGAGGAGGAAGAAGGGATGCAAAGGAGGAGGAGGAAGAAGGGTGCAAAAGGAGGAGGAAGGAAGGGTGGAAGGGAGGAAGGAAGGAGGAGGTGGAGGAGGAGGTGGAAAAGGAGGAGGAGGAAGGGGGTGGAAAAGGAGGAGGAAGAGGTGGGGAGGAGGAGGAGGGGAAGGAGGAGGGAGGAGGGGAGGAGGAGGAAGGGGTGGGAAGGAAGGAAGGGGAGAGGAGGAAGGGGTGGAAAAGGAGGAGGAGGAAGGGGTGAAAAGGAGGAGGAGGAAGAACGGGTGGAAGGAGGAGGAGGAGGAGGAAGGGTGGAAAAGGAGGAAGAGAAGGAAATGAAGAAGAAATAAGGAATAGAGAATAATGAAGGCAGAAATAAAAACGAAAAACAGAAAAATATAAGAAAAAAGGTTTATTTCATCCTCGCCGCCCTCACAGTTCATTCTCTCTCTCTCTCCCTCCCTCCCCCTCCTCTCTCCCTCTATCTCCCTTGCCCTCCCTTTCCCCCCCTTTTTCTCTCCCTTTCTTCCCTCCCTCTCTCTCTCCCTTCCTTCCTTTCCCTTCCCTCTCCCTCCTCTTCCTCCCTCCCTCCCTCAACCAGAAGACGACTCACGGCAGTTGATCTCGTCCTCGCCGCCCTCACAGTCGTCGTATCGGTTGCACACCTGATGCTCCGCGATGCACTTGTTTCTCGGCGCAGTGGAAGTAGCCTCGGCGCACGTGCTCTGGGAGGGGAAAAGGGGTTGGGTTTTGATGTTACGTTTATTTCTCTCTGTCTCTTTTTTTTTTTTTTTTTTTTTTGTGTCTCTTTCTTTTTTGTCTTTCTTTTTTTGTCTCAATCTTTTTTGTCTGTCTTTTTTTTTGTCTCTCTCTCTCTTTCTCTTCTTCTCTCTCTCTCTCTCTCGCTTCTTCCCTCCCTCCCTCCTTCCCTCTCTCTTCATCCACCCACCACCCATCCACCATCCATCCACCACCCACCATCCACCCACTCATCCACCCATTCCACCCATCCACCCACTCACCCACCTCGCCACCTCGCCCACCTCTCCTACCGCAGTGCAGTTCATCATCTCCGTCACCCCAGCAGTGGTCGATGCCGTCACACCCACCGCTGCGGCACACACTGGGGGGCGCACTCGTAGGCTCCACGGACGGGCTGGGGAAGGGGGGGAGGGGGTCATTGGGGTGGGGTCATTAGAGGGGGTTGGGGTCATTGAGGGGTTGGGGGGTTAGAGGGTGGAGGGGGGGTCATTAGAGGGGGTGGGGTATTAGAGGGGGTGGGGTTATTAGAGGGAGGGGGTCATTAGAGGGGCGGGGTTTTGATGGGAAAGGTTAGTATCAGTACCCGAGGGAAGGGGGGTCATTAGAAGGAGGGGTCATTAAGGGGGGGTCATTAGAGGGGGGTCACTAGAGGGGGGGGGTCATTAGAGGGGGTGGGGTCATCAAAGGGGGCGGGGGTCTTTAGAGGGGTGGGGTCATTAGAAGGGGTGGGGGGTCATTAGGGGGGCGGGGTCATTAGAGGGGGTGGGGCATTAGAGGGGTTTGGGGTTGTGATGGAAAGGTAGTATCATAGCAATTCGAAGGGTGGGGTCATTAGAGGGGGTGGGGTCATTAGAGGGGTGGGGGTCATTAGAGGGGGTGGGGTCATTAGAGGGGGTTGGGGTCATTAGAGGGGCAGGGTTTGTTGATGGAAAGGTTAGTATCAGTAGCAACTCGAGGGAGGGGGTCATTAGAGGGGGTGGGGTCATTAGAGGGGTGGGGTTAGAGGGGGGGGGGGTCATTAGAGGGGGGGTCATTAGGGTGGGGTCATTATAGGGGGGGTCATTATAGGGGTGGGGTCATTATAGGGGTGGGGTCATTATAGGGTGGGGTGGGGTCATTATAGGGGACGGGGGTCATTAGAGGGGGGGGTTGGGTCATTAGAGGGGTGGGGGATCATTAGAGGGGGGGGTCATTAGAAGGGGTGGGGTCATTAGAGGGGTGGGGGGTCATTAGAAGGGGTGGGGGTCATTAGAGGGGGAGGGGTCATTAGAGGAGGCGGGGCTTGTTGATGGAAAAGGCTAGATCAGTAGCAACTCGAGGAGGTGTCATGGCGTCTGATTTTTTTTTTTTTTTGAAAGAAAAAGGACATGGTGGTTTATTTTGATGACGTCACAAAAGTTACGAATGCTTTGTGAATGTGGTCGATCGTTTTGGTCTTTTCAAATCTTCAAAAAGGATGGAAAATGAATGATTTTAATGGTTATATTTTCATGGAACAATCATCAAAACAGACGCCATGACACCTCCTCTAGTTGCTACTGATCTAGCCTTTCCCGTTTGTTTATGTTTATGTTGGCGATCACGTGTCGGTTGTCGTGTGGCGGGGAAGGGCTTCAGGATTTAGCGTAAGGTGTTGGGAGGGGGGGGGGGGGGTATAGTGACTTTTTTTCTTTTCTTTTCTTTTCTTTTGGAAAGGGAATAGGGCAAGATTGGCGAATCGCTTTTCCTTTGGTTTCCAATCCAGGGAAGGATATCAATATATGTTTATATGTGTGTGTGTTTATATATATATATATATATATATATATATATATATATTATATATATATATATGCATATACATATACATGCATGTGTCCATATTTGTGTGTATAAGTATATACATACATACACGTACGCACACACATATGTGTGTATGTATATATATGTGCGCGCGCGCGCGCGTGTATGTGTGTGCACATATATATATGTATATATACATACATATGCACAGACACATATATAATACATATATTTGTGTGTCTGTGCATGGGTAACGTGTCTGAAATACTGTCATGGCAAGAAATGACACCCGCAGAACACCATAATGGCAAGCCCCCCCACCCCACCCCCACCGCCTCTCCCCCACTCACCCGCCGCCGCCGCCGCCAGCGCCAGCACACACAGCAACTTGCCCAACATGTCTCACTACTATCAACTACCACCGTGACGAGAACAATTTATAGCAGGAACTTCAGCCTCCATTGCTGAAGTCAAGGTTGTGTTTGGGTATCATCAGCACGGCTTTCTCCGCCTTAGAAAAAGTGTTGGATAGATTTATCTGCAGAGCCGTCTTGGAGGTAGAAGAGCTGGCTGCCTCCCAGGGGCGTGAGAACGTCCTCCTGCAACAGGGCGAGGGGGTCGTGTACCGTACGCAGAGGGAGCGGTTGGTACGTGTATATCTGTATCTGTCAATATATCTATCTCTTTC
>NW_020869654.1:91567-94067 GCF_003789085.1 Penaeus vannamei | reverse complement strand
CCTATTCAACGTTGCCATCAGGACGGGCCATTTCCTGAGAATACACTAGTATTCTCTCTCTCTCTCTCCCTCTCTGTCTGTCTGTCTGTCTGTCTCTGTCTCTGTCTCTGTCTCTGTCTCTGTCTCTGTCTCTGTCTGTCTGTCTCTGTCTCTGTCTCTGTCTCTGTCTCTGTCTCTGTCTCTGTCTCTGTCTCTCTCTTCTCTCTCTCTCTCTCTCTCTCTATATATATATATATATATATATATTATATATATATTATATATATATGGTAATTTTTATTCAACCTCAACCTTGCCACTAGGACGGGCCATTTCCTGTGAATACATTAGTATTCTGTCTGGCTATCTCTCTCTCTCTCTCTGTATATATATATATATATATATATATATATATATATATATATATATATATATATATATGGTAAATTTTATTCACCCTCTTCAACCTTGCCACTAGGACCCCCATAATTTCAGTAAAGTGTAACCCGAGTCGTTTTGTGAAATGCCTTTGTACAATATTGGTACTGATTTTTATTAGAGATATTATAGTTACTATACTGTTATTGGCATTACTAACATCAATATCAGATAACATGATTATTTAAGTTGTAATGAGATATGCAGATCAACCATCAGATTAATAAAACCTCTTCAGAGAATTTTATTTATTCTGCTCAAAATCTTGTTTCTACCTTCTCCAGCTTTAGTATGTCTTTTTTATCCCTTATAAATGTTTTACAAGTGACTTGGTTGGTCAAATGTTTTCATAAGGATGTGGTTAAAGATTATAAACTTTGTTATAACAATTCTAAACTTTGTCACACATTCGCACAAATTATCTATGCATGTTTTGTGAACAATAACAACAACAAAAATAAATAAATCTTATTTTAAATTTAAGACAGTTACTTTATCGGATTTTGAAGCTATTTTGAATGCCAACAGCCGGGTGATGTCGATTCTAAGAAAGCTGCGATGGGGCCTGAAGCTATAGTGAAGCTGTGACGAAACCCAGAGTGGAGCAACTCTGCAAAGAAAACAAAGGCCCAACATCGCCAATATTCTCGCTCCTGCCAGAACTTAACACAGCGGAAAACAAGAGAGAACTGCCTTTGGCTCCATTGAAGGGGGACTGAAATATTTCCACCCTGCAACCTGCATTAAAGTTGTAGTACAATGTGAATTCTCTTAAGCAGAGGATTTCGCTTTCACGTGATCATATTAAAAAAAATCGGCAAATGTTTATGATAGGACCGCACCCGTCAGAGACGAAGTCCCCGACTCCCGCCAACAAGGTCCCGGGATCCGTGGGGAATCGGGGTTTTGGGGGGGGGTGATTTAATTCATACAAATGCATCTTGAAAATCAATTGAATGTGGGAAATTGAAAATCCGAGCCAAGGATAGTATTTCAGATGACAAAGAAAGTGGAAAATGTAAAAAAACACGAGAAGATTCGGCCACGGATGATTCGACACGGTGTTGCGCGAGCGAACGAGCGAGTGAACCGCGTCTTAAACACACGAACTAGCAATAGGATCGCCGTATGAACAAAAACACCCTGTGGTTTGGAAGTGACGAACCGCAGACCAAATTTTACAGCTGGAACACGGTTACTGTATTTCACTGAGTTTCGTGTTATCCCCGATAGTGTAACGATTTCAGTGAGAGATCGATTTCACCGCAAAGTTGGGGGAAAAAATCGGAAACGCAAGTAGCACTGTAAACAACCTTCACCTTTGGAACAAACAACGAGAACTGTGACAACAGAACTGTCAACTTTACCAGGAGAGGGCAGCGATGACTATACCATGTATTGTTAATGAAACTATGGTACGTATATGGTAAAATTAACACATCGTGTATTTAAGGAATGAACATATGATAAATGCGTTTTCGTTAACATTTCATATAAATTAGAATACAGAATTACATTTTACTACTGTGCATTTATAAAAAAAAAAAAAAAATGTCGTGACGTCACTAGCTACATGCGTCTAAACACTTTATGTTGGGTTCCCGCGCAGCTAAGTGGTTCGCTGCGACGTGAGGGTGTTGGACTTTGTCGCTGGAGACTCGTGGGGACTTAAAGCGTTTTAAGCAGGGGAGCGCTTGGCAAGAATTCTTGCCAAGCGCTGTACCGTTCCCTGCTTAAAACGCTTTCCAAGGCAGGCAGGCCCTCTTCAGTGATGCCAGACATGTGGAAATGTCTTTTTATAAAGTACAAATCATAATAGTCCTTGATGAGCATAGACATATCAAAATAACACACAAAATATCTATACTTGGGTTTTTAAAGCAATATTCCCACCAACAATCTCAGAAAGAGATAACTTATGCACGAGTCGAGGGTGGAGTTTATTTCACCTGCGGTTGGTAACAGTTTGAGCGCGCAATTCAAAACAACTGACAAGCTAGCGCCGCATCAAGATGGCAGAGAAGTAAATAAATCTACCCAAACATCTTAACAAAGCGCTATATTTTCTCCTATATTCATATAA
>NW_020869654.1:79067-84067 GCF_003789085.1 Penaeus vannamei | reverse complement strand
CCCTCCCTCTCCCTCTCTCTCTCTCCTCTCTCCTCTCTCCTCTCTCTCTCTCTCTCTCTCTCTCTCTCTCTCTCTCTCTCTCTCTCTCTCTCTCTCTCTCTCTCTCTCTCTCTCTCTCTCTCTCTCTCCTCCCTCCCTCCTCCCTACTCTCTCTCTCTCTCTCTCTCTCTCTCTCTCTCTCTCTCTCTCTCTCTCTCTCTCTCTAATGTAAACAAAACTATATGGATGCTAGATGAACCATCCTTGCGTATACAGGTAGTCTTAGATTTGATGACGTCACTACTAAGAGGTGATTAGGCTCCCTGTGGTAGTAATGGAGGCTGACGTCACTGCTGTGGTGGTGGTGGTGATAGATCTCCGTGTGGTGATGATTGAGGCCCTGTGTGGTGGTGATGGAGGCTGGCGTCACTGCTGTGGTGGTGGTGATGGAGGCTCCATGTGGTGATGACAGACACCCCATGTGGTGGTGATAGAATCTCCTCATGGTAAAGACAACACTCTCCGTGTGGTGATGATGGAAGCCCGTGTGTGGTGTGATGACTAGGTGGTGGTGACGCGAGGAATATTCGGTCTGTCGGTTCCCTCCCGCCGCAGCAATCATCAGTTATGACGTCACGAAACCACACCGGTTATCCCGTGCCTCGTTTCTTATCGCTGGCTCTCGCTTCTTGTGCATCTTTTTTATATTATGTTATTATTTTGTATTGTTTATATTAATTATATTTTTATATTATATTAAGTATACTATATTATTATATTTTATTTTATTTTATTTTATTTTATATTATGTTATATTTTATATTATGTTATATTTAATGTTATATTATTATTTTATACATATATTATATTTTGTATTATATTATATTTTCGTGTTTTTTATATATTATATTTTCGTGTTATTTATATATTTGTATTTTCGTGTTTTATATATTATTTTTCGTGTTTTATATATTATATTTCGTTTTTTTATATTATTATTCGTGTTTTTAAATATGGCATTTTCGTGTTTTTATATCTTATATTTTCGTGTTTTATTTATATTATATTTTGATGTTCCTTAGGGTTGTTTTGGTATTTCATGGTGGTATTTGGAAAGGTATTTTGTTTGGTGTTGTTGGTATTTTTTATACGTTTGTGATGCTGTTGTGGATGCTGTTGTTATCATCATTGATAGTGTCATTATCATCATTGTTATTATTATTATTATCATTATTACTGTTATTAGTATTGTTATTATTATTGTTATTGTTATTATTATTATTATTATTATTATCATCATTATCATCATTATTATTATTGTTATTACCTTAATCATCATCACCATCGTCATCGTTATGGTGATAGTGAAGATGATGATTAAGATGACGATAGTAATGATAATGATAATAATTATGATAATATTAATGGTAATGATGATAATACCAGTATTACTATAACTACTTATGATAATGTTAATAAGGAATATAATAGTAATGATAATAATAATAATTAATCATGATAATATTAGTGATAGTGAATTAATGTTGAAACGATGATGCATCATCAATCATCATTATAATGATAATGAGGAGTGATAATAATGGTAATGATAATGATGATAAGATTAATAAGAAAAACATAATGATAACAATAACAATATAATAAACCTTATATGATTAAAATTATATTGATAATAATAGGAATTTTGATTATTAACATGATTTCTATAAACAGTTTCATGATTTTTAGCAACAGTCACAAAATTACATTCAAACCATTAATATTAAAAACCCATTCATTAAGATTCTCCTCCTTAGCTCTTCCATTGGATACAAATTAATGGTTTATTTCACTGAATTGAATTTATTTTTCATGTTGGATATTTTTTTTATTTTTTTTTTTTTTTTTTTTTTCAGTTATCGGCGAAACGAACCTTGTGGATGACGAGCCAACGAGTCAACATCTGTGTGAGGCGGATCCTGTTCGCTGTGATGGTAAGTTGCGTGTGGGTGGGTTGTGGGTGTGAGTGGTGGGGTGGGTGGGTGGGTTGTGGTGTGGGGGTGGGGTGGTGTAGGGGTGGGTGGGTGGTTGTGGGGTGTGAGTGGTGGGGTGTGGGTGGTTGTGGGGTGTGAGTGTTGGGGGTGTGTGAGTGTTGGGTGTTGTGGGTGTGGGGGTTGGGGTGGGGTGGGGGTTTGGGTGGTGTGGTGTGAGGTGTGTGGGTGTGGATGTGGGTGTGAGTGTGGGGTGGAGTGGTGTGTGGGGTGCGTGGGGGTGGGGTGGGTGTGTGTGAGTGTGGGGTGGGTGTGTGTGCGTGTGGGTTGTGGGTGGGTGGGGTGGGGTGGGTGTGGCATAGGGGATGGAGTGGGTTTGGGTGTTGTGTGAGAGAGAGATAGAAAAAAGAGAGAGAGAGTGAGTGAGCTTCAGTGTGGTGTGTGAGAGAGAAGAGACACAGACAGAGAGAGGAGAGAGTGAAGCTGTGTGTGTGTGTGTGTGTGTGAGAGAGAGAGAGAAGTTTGAGTGTGTGTGTGTGAGTGGTGTGAGAGAGAGAGAGAGTGAGCTTGAGTGTTGTGTGTGTTGTTTGCATTACTGTGGTATATCTCCTGTGTGCGTACAATCATGTGTTTGTTCGTATACCTGTGTCCGTTTTATTTGGGTATGTCACTATATTTTGGTTTTATATATATTGTATGTTGAGACTTTCTTTTCCATCAAATACGTACATAGGAGTTGTAGATGAGGCAGCAATATTTAAATCACGTTGCTTACATAAAAGATCAATTACTAACGTTTCTGAATTTGACATCTTATCATAGCAACAAAATCGTAAGTGATATTAATTGTTTAAAGATCTTGGAAATATATAAAAATTTTACTTACCTTTTATGTATATATGCGTACGTGCGTTGTGTGTGTGTGTGTGTGTGTGTGTGTCTGTGTCTGTTGTTGTGTGTGTGTGTGTGTGTGTTGTGTGTGTGTGTGTGTGTGTGTGTGTGTTGGTTGTGTGTGTGTGTGTGTGTGGTGTGTGTGTGTGTGACATGTGACCTTACTAGACTTGAGACCTCTCCCTCCTTATTTTCTCTAATTTCTTTCTCCTCGCATTCTCTTCCTCTTCCCCATTCCTCTCGTCCTGGCTCTATCTCCTCAACTATTTTCTCCTCCTCACCTTTTCCTCGTCTTCTACTTCTCTTATTTTACTTCCTGTCGTCAGTTCGACTCTATCATCTTTCTCTCTTCTTCCTACCTTCCCTCTCTTTCCTCTCCTGTTCTCCCGTCTCCCTCTCCCTCTTCTGCACTCTTTTTTTCTCTCATTTCTCCCGTCTACTTTTTTTTTCTCTTTTCTCCTTCCTCCTCATTTTTCTATGCTCCCTCCCATCCTCTCTCTCTCTCTCTCTCTCTCTTCTCTCTCTCTCGTCTCTCTCTCTCTCTCTCTCTCTCTCTCTCTCTCTCTCTCTCTCTCCCTCTCCTCTCCTCCCCCCTCCCTCCCTCTCCCTCCCTCCCTCCCTCCCACCCCCACCCCCTCCCTCTCTTCCTCCTCCTCTTCCTCCTCCTCTTCCTCCTCCCCCTCCGCCCCCCTCCTCCCCCACCCGTCCCCCGCGTGTGACTGTTGACCCCGCCTCCCCCCAGGTCAGCCTAAGTGAGTGCTAACAAGGGTGTAAAGTTACCCTGGGATAGCCCTGTGTCTTCTCGTTTTACACCCTTAACACCCTTGGTAACGTTGAGACGTTTGTTTTTTTTAGTCCTTTTTTGGAGTGTGTGAAATGTTGTTTATGTGATATTAAGATGTTGAGTTTTTAATTTTCTTTTATTATTCTTTTGTTATATATCCATTTTCGTTTTTTTCATTTATCTATATATTTTTTATTTCATTTATCTATATGTTTTTTCATCTATCTGTAATATTTATCTCATATATCTTTAATTGATTATTTATTATTTATTCTATATTTATCTTCTCGGTGTTTATCTGTTTATACCATTCTAATTATTTTTATTTACGGTTATTTCCATCTAATTTATCTATTCATCTTATTTCATTTACATTTATCTTATCTAATTTATCTACTTATCAATCGTAAAGTTGTAAGAATCTCCATTATCTTTTCCTCTACCTCCTTATAGCGTCGACCAAATTCTAAAATACCACTTATCACCTCTTCCTCCCTTCTCCTGTCTTTTATCACGTCCTCCTCCTCACCTTTCTTCATCTCCTTATGCGTCTTCGCCAGCCTCTTTCTCAGGAGGGTCTGGATGCCTCTGGAGTGTCACCTGTCAGCCGGCGCCGTCAGCTTCTCGTCAGGTCGAGCTGTGCCTCTCTTCGATTTCTTCTCTCTCCTCCTCTTTCTCTTCTCTTTTTCTCTGTCTATCTGTCTATCTATCTATTTCTCTCTTATGTTTCTCTCTCTATTTCTTCTCTTTCTTTCTATCTCTCTATCTTGCTCTCTCTCTCTTGTCTTCTACAATCTCTCTTCCTCTCTCTCTTCTCTCTCTCTCTCTCATCTCCCTGCTCTCTCTCTCTTCTCTCTCTCTTCTCTCTCTCTCTCTCTCTCTCTCTCTCTTTCTCTTCTCTCAATAGCTTCCTCCTTTTCATCTTCTTCCTTGCTTTTTTCTTGTTTTTTTTTTTTTCTCTGCGTTCTCCCTTCGTTTCTTCTTCTTTCCCTCTCTTTCATTTCTACTTCTTTCTTGATTTTCTGCTCTCTCTCTCTCTCCTCGCGCTTCTCTTTTTCTTCTCTCATTATTTTTCTTTTGTTTCTTGTTATATAATGTTTTTTTTATGGTTCTGTTTTTGTTTGTTTATTTTCGTTATTTTTTTCCTCTCTTTTTTCAGCTATTTTTCCGGTTGTTTGATTTCATATTGTCTTTTTCCCTTTCCTCTTCGTCTTTCTCTCTCTTTTCTTTCCTTTCTGTTCCGTTGTGGATATATACCTTCTTTTCTTCTTTTATTATTATCCTTATTTTTTATCATGTTTGTCTTTCTCTCTGTTCTTCTCTTCTGCTCTTATTCCTTTTGTTTCGTATCTATA
>NW_020869654.1:75311-77811 GCF_003789085.1 Penaeus vannamei | reverse complement strand
ATCTTGATTAAACTGGAGATGTAAATAGTGCTTGTCTTAGGTATGATTCATCCATTCGCAAGTCTGTTGTAAGGGGATGTTAGTTCGTTCAATATCAACAATGGCACAAGATTCCGACTCTAACGAGATGCGTTCATGTTTATGATAGTATACTGTCACCAGCTACTATCCTTGCGAAAAAAAAAAAAAAAATCATCCTAATGCCTTTTTCTTATCCCGTTACAGCTAAGATGTCGGATAATCCAGTAAAATGTCTTTGAGACAATATTCTAATGTATCAGAACGACGAATATCACTGGAAATACTTATAAGAGTAAATGCTGATGTGGTTTCTTTTCCTATCTTAATTGTACGAGTAAAGATATTTACTCTTGGACATATCTTTACTCATGATTGTTATTATCAGTACTAGTTGGTTAGTTAGTTGATACGGAACCGTGAGGCGATTGTTTCTCATCTAGCAATATTGAACTAGCCCCAACTCACGGTATATAAACTTTAATTACTCTTGATTTTAAATGGTAAGTACTAGTTTTAAGATCATATGTGTATATGCATAGATAGATAAAGGTTTATTGGTAGGTAAGTTGTATCACATAAGAATTACTGTAATGATTGATAAGTTAATAAAATGGTCAAGGTTTAGGATAGGACCGTACAGACTAGGCGAAAAATTGAAGATCATTGCGTTGTAGTTGATGGAAAACTACAATCCTTTCTATCAAAACTAATTTGCAGAAGTGAACCTATTCGAGTTCAATGACGAAAATGTGCCGCGCAGAATGTCGCGCGGAGACGCAGTCCCAACGCGCCTCCAGCAACCAAGTCCAGCCCTCCTTACATCGCAGCGAACAACTTAACTGCGCGGGAACCCAACATGAACTGTTAGGGCGCATGTTCTCCCTTTACCTAAACCTAACTTAGAATATCCTAAATTAACCAAAGTCCACTTTTTCAGGTCTAAAACTGAACACTGCTAGATGTCTATTTTTTCCTTATACCTAAACTTAACTTAAAATAAACTAAACTAACCAAAGTCCTTTATTTCAGGTTAAAAAAATGAACACTGTTAGACGTTTAGTTTTTCCTTATACCTAAAATTAACTAAAATAACCTAAACTAACCAAATTTCATTTTTTCTGGTCCAAAATGAACAGTGTTAGATGTGTATTTTTTCCTATACCTAAACTTAAAGCGTTTTAAGCAGGGGAGCGCTTGGCAAGAATTCTTGCCAAGCGCTGTACCGTTCCCTGCTTAAAACGCTTTCCAAGGCAGGCAGGCCCTCTTCAGTGATGCCAGACATGTGGAAATGTCTGTTTATAAAGTACAAATCATAACAGTCCTTGATGAGCATAGAAATATCAAAATAACACACGAAATATACATACTTGGGTTTTAAAAGCAATATTCCCACCAACAATCTCGGAAAGAGATAACTTATGCACAAGTCGAGGGTGGAATTTCTTTCACTTGTGGTTGGTAACACTGAGCGCGCAATTCAAAACAACTGACAAGCTAGCGCCGCATCAAGATGGCAGAGAAGTAAATAAATCTATCCAAACATCTTAACAAAGCGCTATATTTTCTCCTATATTCATATAAAGTGCCTCTAAAACAATGACACACTCTTCCGATTGACAGCTCTTTCATTCTGACGCGTTATCAAAACAAATGAATATCCCTGAATTAAAATGTAGGCCTACCCATTCCCATATATCCGATTTTATGAGGTTAAATATAACAAATCATCGAATATAATATCAACAGAAGAATGTTGCCAGAATTTCTCAGACTTTTTCACTTGAAATATTCTTCATTTCATAAAATAGCTGATATATTCTCGATTTAGAAAGACGAGAAGTTTAACAATATGAGTAAAATCGTTCGTCTTATAATAATTTATTATTCATAAGTAAAACTTTTTATTCCCATAATCTCCATTATCTCCTTTCGTTTTCAGTTAATTTCAATTTCTTTGAATATGATTTTAAGAAAATTACAGAATCAGATACCGTGAAAAAATTATTTATCTGATAAGATATTAAGCGGAGTTACTGGCCTACGCCCGCATTCGAAGGATCGTGACCAGTACGGTACGCGACCGACGCCGTTGCCATGGTGACGGTACACCGCTTGACTTAGCAAGCACAAGTCAAGCCATCTACGGAGGTCGCTTGAGAAAGCAAGCGAAATGAGTTCGCAAGAAAAACGCTTGAGATTTCAGGCAAGAACTTTCCCTGCTTAAAACGCTTTTAATAACCTAACTTAACCAAAGTCCGTTTTTCAGGTCTAAAGATGAACTATTTTTCCCAATACCTAAACTTAACTTAAAATAAACTAACCAAAGTCATTTTTTCTACAATTAAGTAAAATAACCTAACCTAACCAAAGTCCCTTTTTCAGGTTTAAAAATGAACACTGTTAGATGTCTATTTTATCCCTATACCTAAACTTAAAGGGCAAATGTGAAGTAATTATCATGTTTTTTCTTTGGATGTTC
>NW_020869654.1:62811-65311 GCF_003789085.1 Penaeus vannamei | reverse complement strand
ACAATAACAATAAAATCCACAAAAAAATAAGAACCTAAACAGTTAACATCAGGAAGTCGTCCCAGAAACGAACGATCTACGGTGGTTGCCAAACATTGTGGAACGCGGCCGAAAGACAGTGGAAGGTGAAGTAGACTCGTGTTACAACCTTCCCCCGCTAGTCTCAGGGAATTCCCCCGAGGGTGTGTCCCCGTCCTACCCCCGCCCCCCTCCTGCCTCCTCAAGCCTCTCCCTCTTACCCCATTTCCTCTCCCTGCCCCACCCTCTCTTCCTCCCCTGGCCTTGTGTACCCCGGCCCCTTGTAGTCTCACTCTAGCCTGTGAGTAAACTGGATCCTACTCGTCTAGTCTGTTGGCCTCGCCTTTCTTTGTCCCTGAATGAAAGAGAAGGGATGTGGAGAGGAGAAAGACGTGGAAAGTGGCGGTAAGAAAAATGAGAGAGCGAAGAAATTTATAAAATGCTAATGGACCCCGTAATACCTTATCAGTGGAAGGAAGGGAACGAGAATTTGAAAAAGCGAAAACTATATATCAAAGAACATTCTCATTTGAATCACACGTCTGATCCTCACAACGTGCAACAACGCCAAAAAGAACCGAAAGGAAGAAAACAAAAGAGCTGCGCGATGCGCGACCCACATCATGACGCACGAGGTCGGCGCCGACCGATCTGGGATGCCCCGGCTGTGTGTGATAACTTCCCGGGGAAAATGAGGATTCGTTTACCTTGCCGGGGAGATAAACTGGTTTCAATTTCTTCATTTATTTTTAGCAGCATTTAATAAAAGATGAAATAGGCTTAATTTTGTTTTTAATCCAGGTATTTAGACGAAAGACGGTGATTCTTTGTTTTTGGTTATTTTATAAATTTCCTGCTTCATTGTAAAAAGATTTTTTTGTGTAATTTTGCTTGCGTAAACTTCACAGGGTATGCAGTTACTATCTCAGCAGCATCGATGCATGACTGAGTAATTCATTTGCAGGATGACGTCACCTGCCCCGTGCGTAAGCCAGTAGTGAAACAATGTGTATACATACATACATACATAAGTGCGTACCTCCACGCGCAGCTTTTAATATAAACCAATGGATACACGCGCGCGCACGCACACATGCACACACATTTATATATTATATATATATATATATATATATATATATACATATATATGTATGTATGTATATACATGAATATATAAACATATACATACACACACATATGTATGTATGTATACATGAATATATAGATAAACATACACACGCACACACAAACGCACACACACACACACACACGTATTTATATATATAAATATATATATAAATATATATATACATATATATACAAATGAATACATACACATATATATACACACAGACATATATATCTATATCTATATACATATTATATATTATATATATATATATATATATTTATATATATATTTATTTATTTTATTTTTATTCTTTTAAATTCATTTACTCACTTATTCATTTATATACATATTATGTCATACATATACGTGTGTGTGTGTGTGTGTGTGTGTGTGTGTGTGTGTGTGTGTGTGTGTGTGTGTGTGTGTGTGTGTGTGTGTGTGCATATATATAAACATTCACAAAGAGACATACACTTAAATCAACAAATGAATATACATATATATAAATATACATATAGACCGATTCGGTAACGCCTAGCAACCGCCCCTAGCAACGAGCACTTGGTGAAAACAAACCTTCGTTCTGTCGAAAACTCTCTGCGCTTTGCCTACAAAGTCACTGATTTTTCCGAGAATCTAGTTTCTTTGCTTGAAAATGCCGAGAGGCTGTGTTGCCGTTGGTTATTCGAACACCAACATGATTGGAAAGAAAGGTTTAACCTTTCATATATTCCCAGTTCGCGAAAAGAAACTTGAAAAATGGAAGCAATGGGTACAGGCCATGAAACACATGAACGCTGATGGGAATGCTTGGGCGGCTGGTGGGATGTGTTTACATGTGCTCAAAAGATTTTATTGATGTACATATTAATAGTTTACGCCTTTTCAAATTCCAGAGACAGACAATAACTTTCAAACTCTATCTTCACTACCTACCATGGCCAAACAAGGTCAACATTAGGTTTTGGCAGCAGCCATATACTCTAAAAAGCACAATAGCAATTTTACTTATTTTGTAATAAATTGATTTATCATAATTTTAATTTACAGACAAACCATCCCCGGAACTAACTCACTCAGACTTTATCCCGTCTTTAAGGATTGTCCATTAGATGAAAACAAAGCAGGCATACAGTTGCCTGTTGCCTTTGTGCCTGGAATGCCATATGATCCAGCAGATGAAACAACTAAAGAGGGCCTATCTCTTGAGGTTAAATTACTAAAGAGAGAGAAAATTGCCTTGTGCGCTTGTCGGCCTTTACGTGACTTCATTGTTAGATAGACAGCTTCTAGTTTTGCTTCATATCGCTTTTTCACTTCGGTTTTTGAAGAATCAAAGTATTCAAA
>NW_020869654.1:52500-57711 GCF_003789085.1 Penaeus vannamei | reverse complement strand
TGCGTGTGTGTAGATTATAAACCAGCGGACGAAAGCCGGCCAGCTCGCCGCTGATACCGCCCCGAAGAAGCAAAAAGGGCGCGGAACAGACCGGCGGGCGGCGGCCGAGTCACTTCCTGGGTCGGTGAGTCGGCGTCTCGCCTGAGCCGAGGTCGCTCGCCACCTCCCGGCTCCTCCTCTGCTGTGCGGGAGGCAGCGCGGGCAGGGCAGCTGAGGCCTCACCATTCACGAGTGGTGACAAAGCAAAGACGTGAGCGAATCCCAGGCTGCCCCTCCTCCTCCTCCTCCTCCTCCTCCTCCTCCGCCGCGGCCAACCGTGGCACCGGCGAGCGGGAGCGAAGGACAGGCGGCGACCGTCGGCGCTTCCTCGTCGCTGCCTCGATCGCGGACGACATTTCACAGGCCGCGCTGAGTGGGCCTGTCCGGATTGGCAACGCTGTTCGTGCAAGCGACGGGATGCTGACGCCTTTGCCCCTGAGTGACATACCTTGATATCTATTCATTTTATTTGCTTTGGACACGAAGAAAGGTGCGAATGCTTCACACGTAGCCTGTCGGGAAACCTGAGGAAGTCGCAAAGACGCGTTTCCGTGTTGTTTGCCTCCGTGACATTTGCGGTCGCGGACGAGGCGCGAAAAGGTTTTAACTTCGGCCGTAATTGCGAATTCACTCGAATCCCGAGGCTTTCCTCGCATGTTTTGTCTATACTCGCTCTATTCGATAATCATTCCTGTTGACGTGATTTATTTAAAGCAAAATGAATCGAAATCGGGAGAGGAAGAAGAAAAGGAGAGGCGGCGAGAGATGAGAAGGGAAAGAAGCGAACAAGACAAGAAAAAGAAGCGGATAGAGTAAAGACGGAAATGAGACGATAAAAGGTAGAAATGGGAAGTGAGGTCAAAACCATGTATAGTTAGACAGGCTGGGAGACAAGAGTTGGAATCAGGTAAGTATGAGAAAGAGATACTTACAGAGAAAGAGATACTGACTGACAGTGAGAGAGATTGTGTGAAAGACACATAGAAAAAGAGAGATAGAGAGAGACAAGCAGACACAGACACACATACACAGAGAGAGGGAGAGAGATACATACGCGGGGTCGGTGGCACTCCCGCCCTCCTCCTGCCCTCTCGTGTCCTTCCCTTCCCCATCCCTTCCCCATTCTTTGCCCTCCCCCTTCTCCCTCGCCACCCTATGCCTCCCCCCCCCCCCGCTCCCCAGCTGTCGGGCGGCCTCCGTACAAACATTTCCTGTTGGAGAAAGAAGCGGTTGGGCGGGTTTTTGCAGGGCAGGGATCCGAAGCCTTTTTTCGAGAAGGGCTCGAGTACTACACGCGCATGGCGCCCACTGCGAAGTCTTTCGCGTTACGCCCGGGCATCAACAAGAGCGCCCTGGCTCTATACCAAGGAATTAGGAAATGGATAGAAAACATAATGATGATATGTCACACTAACTTGGGTAAATATATCTGATAAAAATTACTGTTCGAATGTTTTATTCCCACACCAGACTGAAAACCCCAAAGTGACATCGATGGCGTCCTGACCCCGAGGAGCCCCTGGGTGTCGCGGACCTGGCTTCCGGATCGCCTCCTCCAGGAGCCTCTCCGGATCCACGGCATTCACACAGAGAGATACATAGATGGATAAGTAGGTATACCTATATGTAGGTAGATAGAAATAGATAAAGATATACACATATGTATATAGATGGTTACATATAGAGATTTATAAAAATACATATATAGACATATACACATATAAATAAATAAAACTATATATGTATATACATAAAGGGTAGAGACTTATATACATAGATATGCAGGTATATGTATAATATATTATACATATATATATATATATATATATATATATATATATATATATATATATATAATGTGTTGTGTGTGTGTGGTGTGTGTGTGTGTGTGTGTGTGTGTCGTGTGTGTCGTGTGTGTGTGTGTGTGTGGTGGTGGTGGTGTGATATGTGTGTGTGTATATATATACTAATAATATACTATATAATATAATATATATAATAATATATAACATTTATACTATTTTACATATATAAAATGTTTATTAGTATTATATACGTAATAAGTTATATTATATATATATATATATATATTGTATGTGTGTAGTAGTAGAATGAATATATATAAATATATATATACATATATAATCATATCTATATAGATAAGATAGATAGATAGAGTTAGATAGACTAGATGTATGACTAGATAGCTTAGGGCTAGATAGATAGATATGATAGATGATAGCATAGGATACGAATTAGATGGAATGATAGATAAGATGATATAAGATAAATGATAAGCATAGTATACGATAGGAGTAGATTAGAGATAAGATAAGAATAGATAGATATCTGCATATATATATTTGCATATATATGAACTAATAACAATATAGTATATTACCTACATTCTATATACATAAATATATAATAATACATAAATTTATATATATATATCATATATATTAAATTTTACTTATAATCAAAAGTATATTATGTATATAAATATTATATAATGCAGATATATACTATATATTTACATAGTATAAATTAATAGTATATTAATTCTAGTAATATATATATATAAATTACTAATTAAATACATATAATGATATGATAATAGTATATATTAATAATATAATATATATATATAAATATTTATATATATATTGATATATATAAATTATTTTAAAATAATATTAATACATCATACATATAAATAATACATATACTATATAGTATATTTATATATATACATTATTATATATATATACACTATATATGATATACATACGTATATATACATACACACACACACACACACACAATTTGTGACTTTTACAAATGACACGACACAACACACACACACATATCTATATATATATATATATATATCTATATATATTATTATACATATATATAATATATTATATATAAATATATTAATCTATATATATAATATATTACTATATTATATATATTACTAATAAGTAGCGTATAAGCTATATTACTAAATTAATATATTATATATATATATTATATAGATATATATATATCAAATATAATACAAATACTATATATATCGTAACCTATATACTAATATATATATAATATATATACTACATATATATAGATACAATATATAAGCATTACATATAATAGTACGAATATATATTATGTATACCTATATAATATATATATATATATATATCATATATATTATATATACATTATCTATAAACGTATATATTATTAGTGTTATACATATGTACATATAATATATATCTATTATATTAGTACTATAGTATATATTATATATTATATATAAGTGTATATAAATGTATATTTGTATATAAATATAATATATACCCAATACATATACGTATACTTACGAATATATATAATATAATATAAGTATATACGTATATATTTATCATATATAATATATTATAATATATAATGCATATATCATATATATGTTACATATTATATATAATACATACATACATTATTATATATCTAATTATATAGTATTATATATATATATATATTATATATATTATATGTATATATATATATGTATATATATCGTATATACTATTATATCATATGACATATAGCATTCATGTATATATATAACTATAATATTATATATATACTCTATTATATAATTATTAAATAATAATATGCATGTATATTGCAACTATATATATGCATATATATATATATATTAATATATATTATATATATAATTATATAATATACTATATATATATAATATATGGATTATATATTTATAATATAAATAATTAATATATATAACGTATGTATAATATATATATTTATATATATATACCATATCTAATATGTAATGTATATAATATGTAAGTATTATATTTAATACATATAGTATATACATTACTATACAAGCATACATACATACATACAATATATATACGTATATTATATATATATATAATATATAATATAAGTTATATACTATGCAATATATAACCTAATTAACTTGCATATACATACATATATAATATGTATATAATATATTATTTAATATATATATACCAATATTTTATAATATAACTTATATATATATATATCTATATATAGTATTAAAATATATACTATATGTATATTTATATAATAATAATAATATATAATATATAGTATATATCAATAATATGATATATATTATTATATATGTAATGTATAATATGCATATACTTATATGGCATATGAATATAATATATCATATATAGGCTATATATCTATAATATATATATTATATATAATATAGTAATGTAACATAAAATGCATAATAATGCATATGTAATCATACATAATATATTATATATATATAAATATATATCTATATATAATAATATAGCACATTACTAGCAATATATATAATAATTACTATACTATAATATATCGGTAATTATATATAATATTATATTAATATTTATACTAAGAGTATATATTAGTATAAATATATATATACTATATATATATATAACTATCCTATTATAATAGTATAAATTTAGCTAGTAACATATAAAGTATATGCATATATAAATATGCATTATAGTATACATAATATATATAATTATCTATCTTACTATTATATAGTATAATGTATGTATGTATGCTATGTATGTATATAAATGTATAATATATATGTTAAATCATAATAATATCTATATTAATAATATTATATAAATACATATTAGATATTTATATATTATAACATCTATTATATATATATCTCCATAATAATATATATTAAGTATATATATTATATATATATATATTAATATTGCACTATATATTATGCATATACATGCATATAGTATATAATAAGTATAATAATATATATAGGTATTATATATATATATCTTATATATTAATCTATATATACTATATATGTTATAATATATATATTTAGTATATCTATATAATTTGTTTGGCTCACACACCACCCGTTGTGGGGTGTGTTCTTGTATTGGTCGCTATAACATATATATATCAATATATATAATATGTATATATAGTAAATTTCAGTATGATATATATTCCTTATATATTATATATATATCTATAAGTATATATATATTTAGTATATAATGCATAGTATATATGCATATTATCTATATATATATA
>NW_020869654.1:35000-40000 GCF_003789085.1 Penaeus vannamei | reverse complement strand
CCGAGGGGCGCGTCGGGAGAGGTAGGGCTCCGGAAGCTCCAGGGGGGAGCAGGAGCGAGCCGGAGAGTTGCATGGCGTCGCGGGAAGAGAAGGGGTGGAGTGTGTGTCCGGGAAGAGGGTGTGGTCGAGATCCTTCTCGTCCCCCTGGCTCAGGATCGGGGAGAGGTCGGGGGCGCGCGGAGGGGCATCCCTGGCCCTCGCGCCGCCGGGATCTGACGCAGGCGGCGTTATCGTCTCGCCGCTGAGTTCCCCGCGAGGCGAGCTGGTCGTTGCCATGGTAACGGCGTCGCTCACGGAAGGTGACTTTTTGCGTGTTAAACCAACTTATCTTCTCTGAAATTCCATGGCACGCGCATCCACTCAAGTAAAAGCAGGTATCTACAGATAATCGCAGTAACTTACATGATGTCAACATTTCATCGCACCAATATGTGAAATAATGTTAAGCTTTTTAGGTACAAGTGAACACGTAAGATAATGCTCTTTGTCATCTTGGCTTATCTCTTCTAACAACTAAGATCACAATTACTGCCTTATCGAGCTCACTCTGCCTTACACCACAGCCTGTGCATTGTGCAGCTATTTTCTGCTTTGCTGTCACTTCCTCTGCTCCGCTGACTTCCACTCGATCCCTCCCGCCGCAGCCGCTGCGTTCCCTACGGCTGAAACATCGCGGCGCGTCAGGCATAGGCGGCTGCGACACCTTGGGAGGCTACGACGCCGGCCCTGTGCTCGGCTAAGGCCGCGTCGGAGGAGGAGAAAGGACCGGACGAGAGGACACCTGTGGGAGGAACCCTTCGGGGAGGCGTCGGAGCGGTCCTGTGCTACCAGTCGGGCCACGGATCCTATCGCGCCTCCGTCTCGGGAACGCAAATCCAGATGCTCTTCCTCTTCATTCCGTTGCGCTATTTGCAGATATGGAGAGGAAATCGTTATATAACACACGTTTCATGGACTTCACAGAACACACAGCGACACGATATTACGGTCAGCGATACGAAGAACAGAGAGGGGACTCCCCGAATGTTGAAAGAGGTGCCTAGGTTTACTAGACACATTTCTTCTTCCTTTTATATACAAGTTTGTACGATAATGCCGCACAATGAAAGTGCTTTTACGGCATGTTTCGACAAAGAGAAATATAATAGTAAAGTCACAAGATCGGCTTCTAAATAAGAAAAATCTATTTTTATCTCATATCTACATTATCAGTTTTCGCCGCGTTGGCAACCTTCGCTTCAAGGTTCTCACTGTTTTTATTAAAAGATTATGGGAAATGAAAGGCGTGTTAGACAAAAGGAAACGATATATTGTCATGAACTTCGAAGGCAACTGCAGTTCTAGATAGACACGAAAATCACGCCTGTTGTCTTTTCTTGGTGCGAGACAAGAATATACGTTAAGCACATACGTAAGTGTCCCCGTGAGAGGTGCCTGGCAACTGCGCCCAGTGCCTCTGACTTGGAATTAACAATCTTACATAATAAAATTACATTTAAAACAACAACGCATTTTCATTTTTGCAACAGAGCATTCGGTGTCTACGTAGAAAAGCGCCAGCGGAGACTGCGATTCGAATTGCCTTGAATAAGGAACATGTTGGAGCCTCCGCTGCGCTCTCTACCAGCGGGATGTTGTTAGCATGTGCGAAGGCATTCACAGATCAGGTGGGAATTCCCCTGAACAGCTATTATCACTCGGTTTCCTGTGCACGGAGCTACTTACGCAACACACTCATATCTCCATTCGCATACATTTTAGTTGACTCGCTTGAGGGCTTGGGCGAGGACTAATGGCGCTGGCATTTGGGATTTTGTGACATTACCGATCATGCTGTTTGAGCCGTGACATCATGACATCAGGCACAGGTGGCGGGACGAAGACAGCGTAGGGGGGGGGGGGGGGGGATTAATGGACATGAAAGCGTTTTGGGAACAAGCTAAACGGATGTACGCAAGGCCAAAAAAGCACACATATATATGTATATATACATATATATACATATATATATATATATATATATATATGTGTGTGTGTGTGTGTGTGTATGTGCTTGTGTGTGCATATGTGCATATATATACATATATATGTAAATGTACATGTGAATGTGTGTGTGTGTACGTAAGCATACATATATATACACAAATACTCACACACATATATACATATAATAATATAAACAAATATATACATATACATACATGGATACACACACACCACACATACACACATCAAACACACATACATGCACACACACATACACACACACACACACAACACACACACCACACACACACACACACAACACACACACACACACACACACACACACACACATATATATATATATATATATATATATATATTGTGTGTGTGTGTGTGTGTGTGTGTATACATATATATATGTATATATATACATATATATATGTATATATATATATATATATATATATATATATATATATATATACATAATGCGTGTGTGGATTTAAAGCAATATGCACAGCAACGTATACCTACCTGCGGCCATTACTAGGTTGCAAGCCGGCCTTGAGCAGTGAGAAGCGAGATTACTTATAAAGTCTCTTGTTTCATTCCATTCGTTATTGCAGGCGAGTTTGCGAAGTTTCATGCTCAGTATAATTCCAGGGTTTGTGCAAATCTTCCCATTTTCGCTACCCGTTTTCTTTATTTGAGGTATAACGACAGTATATTGCCGAAGCGAAAATATTTAAGCAAATCATATTCAAATATTATCTTTTATGTCATAGTGAAAGTTAAATTAATCTTGTATTAGTATTGGTAATATTTTTCTTATATTTACTGGTATTATTATTATTACCTTTGCCAACCATTAACAAGTTTCAAAATCGTTGCATTAGCTCATCAGAATTGATATCACAATTGCTTAATGTCACGCTTTTTTCATTGTCATTATTGATTTTATTAATGCTATTCGCATTATCTATTTTTATATAGATATTTATACATAACCATTATGAAGTCTTAGAAATTATGTGCATTCTAATTGTTTATAGGAATTGTCATTGTTAGTGATTCCGTTGTTAATGGATCACCATTTTCCATTCTCGCTACTTTCAATATTGTTGCTAACAGTATACATATATGAATATATATATATATATATATATATATATACATTTATATATATAAACATATATATATATATATATATATATATATATATATATATGTATATATATTTAGCACACACACACGCACACACACATACACATACACATGCACATGCACATACACACACACACCACACACACACACACACACACACACACACACACACACACACACACACACACACATATATAATATATATATATATATATATATATATATATATATACATAATTAGTATACACATATATATACAATTATGTATATAAATATATTTACAATTATATATATATATATATATATATATATATACATATATATACATGTATATACATAATCATAAATATATTCGATATATACACACATATACACACACTCATATATATATATATATATATACATATATATATGTATGTATGTATGTATGTACACACACACACACACACACACACACACACACACACACACACACACACACACACACACACACACACACACATATATATATATATATACATATGTATGTATGTATATATATATATACATATGTATGTATGTATATATATATATATATATATATATATATATATACTTATATGTGTGTGTGTGTATATGTATATATGTACATACATGTGTGTGTATATATATGTATATGTATGCACATTTAGTTTGTGCATTATTGATTTAGTTTGTGCATTATTGTTTTTTCTACCATGCATATATGTACAAAGCTGTACATACATAATATTAGCAAGAGCAGAGATTTTGTAAACTACAGTTTTTAGACATGACAGGTTCTTTCGAAATGACAAAGAAATTTACGGGGTCGTAAACAAAATGTATGTACAGCATTGCAGAAAGGAAAAGGCATAGTAATCCTGAACAAAAATTACTATTACTAAATATCATTACTATTACTAAATAACATTCTTGCAAACTCGTCTAAATTCATACTTCTAAATGTTGAACTGACCAGCTATGTCCTCAAACTTGAAGATAAATTAAATAGAATCTTACGTTCTCTAAATGAAACCATTAACGAAGTCACATATAATTCCATTCTTGCTTCTATTTATATGGACTCCCCAAAGTTCACAATATGGGCCTATTGTGTTCTCAATTAACACCTAATTATAACCTTGCTAAATTCCTAGTCCAAATTATAAAACCCCTTACCACTAATGAGTACATTACTGCCAACACCTTGGAAATCGTAAATGAAATTAAACAACTGAGCATTGAAGATTCATCAATAACGGCCAGCTTTGGTTCCTCTGTCAGAAACCAGTCAGATTATCACAGACACCACACCTGGTGAGTCTTTATCAAAATTTGGTTTAAACAAAAATGTTTAATTCATTTTTAAATGTTGCCGCAAGAGCCTGTTTTTACTTTCGATAACCAACTATATACTCAAAATGACGGTGTGCCCAAGTTTTGCCAATACTTTCCTATGCCATCTCGAGCTTAATTGGTTAAATAATTGCCCAAATAATTTAAACCAATATTCTACAAAAAAATATATATATGGCACGTTACTTCTATTCAAGCAACATTCACACATCCAACAGTTCTTGTCGTACCTCAATGAACATTAAGTTTACGTGTGAAACATTGATATATAAAGAAAACAGATGCCTCTCTAATACGGATTATAGAAATCCTACTTTCACCGATTTGGGAATGAACTATTAAAATTGAAGTATAAAATTAACAGTATTACCACTCTAATCAATAGAGCATTTAATAAATGCTCCACATGAATCCAGTTTGATAACGAAATCAAATTCTTAATTATTTCAAGAACAATGGTTTCCCTGACGACGTTTTTTTTACAGGACGCATCG
>NW_020869654.1:15000-22500 GCF_003789085.1 Penaeus vannamei | reverse complement strand
GTCTTTCCTTTTATATTCATTATACCGTGTTTCTATATCAGTGAGTCCGACGAGTCTTACCCTGAAATAGCATTTTTTTTCTTTTCTTCTTCAACATAAAGCAAATAATGAACGTAGTCTACTTATCGTTTTTCCTTGATGTTTAACATTGTAGTGCAGCATGCATATCAATTTTAGGTCGTACGTACATCAGTCTGCCTAATAGAGCATATACATTTTCATCCATGAATATTCTTTTAGATATTTTTATATTTCTTATCACTCGTATTGTCTTTTTCTCGGCGACTGAATGACGTCACAAGATCATAAAAATTGTCTAAGCTTAACATATTCTATGTCACGCAGTTCGTGAAGTATAATCAGTGACAGCATAGTTAAGGTATTTGTCATGCAATTACAACCAATTATTAATTGCAAGTCACAAAAAACAGCAATACTAATGAGATGAGTTTATAGAATCTTTTACAAATAAATTTTCTATCCAGTAGACATAAGATTTCGAACACCAATATAATTAGTTAACCACAATATTTTAAAACAATAAAATTGCTTATTCTTACGCCCTGTTTGGTAAAACTACTGATTGTGCTATCATAGACAAGTTGCCAGTTGCCATTATATCACCGGCTATTAATCGAGCCAAACATTAATAAATAGCTGCGCTGCACCCACGAAACCTATGTCATCTGTTAAGAATGTATTCCCATCTAAAAATATGTTACACAAATCGACCTTATCAGCGTGATCGTTATCCCGGAGCTTGTTCAATATTTCGTTATTTGAACTCTGGTTTGCCAGCGTCCATGCAGCCTCTGGAGTGATGGTTCTTCCTGATGGCTTTCGTTGATGACGAAACATTGCATCGCATGAAACATTGCAAAGTGGTTCGAATCAACAAAGCACCGGTTCATAGCCATAAACCCGCACTCGATAGAAAAGTTGATGGATAGGTCTGCCGACAGCGACGGCACCTATTGCTAATAGCTAATAAGATATATTGAATTTACATTCATTTCTGAGCGTGATTTATGCGTGTAATTCGTTATTACTCCTAATCCTACTTTGTTAATCATCATTAGACAACGGTTTAAGGCAAGTGACCTCTCTTTATTGAGCTTTTGGATTGTACAATAATTATAACATTTATAAGTGCATGCATAAACATAGTTTACTTATTCATTTATTCACCCTATGTAACTGAATGCTAGTAAAACAGTGAGGAGGTTCATAGCCTATTAGCCGTTATGAAAGTGACATTTGGTAACTTAATTAGCTGGCGAAACAACACCTTCCACATTTCGTGGCAATGTGCCCGAGTTTATGCCACAGGACATTCAACGTTCAACGAAACGTTCACAACCGTATTGCGAAAGGGAGGCGGCATTGGTCCCGGAGTTCCCACGGCGATGGCAACGCTTTTTCCAAGGAATATGGGAGGGAATCTTATCATCGTGATATTTATTATCAACTTTATTACATATAGCGACAGTCAATGGTATAGTGCTGAAAGGAAAATGTCTCATTTTCGTCAGAAAATAATGGCAGCTGTTTTTCGGTTATTCATCTTTATAAAGAAGTGCTTCCGCCATATTTGTCTAACGTAGAACAGCGGATCTAGAATATCTCCTCGCTTCTCAGCCCTGAAGACCTGGTTCTCGTAAAAGAAAGTAGTCCACATTCCACGAAAGTTCCGGCGACCATTTCTTTCCTATAGGTTTCCCTCAAGGAAAAGAAGAGAAGAGGACAAACCCTTCAGAAGAACCAGCACCCCCCCCCCCCCCTCCTCTGCACCCCTTAGGTTTAGGCGTTTCCTTGATTCTATCTGACCAACTTTGCATTTTTGACGTTTTGGCTTCGTCAGTTAGTGAGCCGGCGTGGGGGCGCCGTGAGACGTCGAGAGGCATGGGACCGACGAGGGGCACGGGGTCGTTGAGATATTCTATCAGCCTCCCTGTGTCAGGTAAAGGAGTTAGCCTTTTATGTAAATGATACAGCAGTGAATTTTATTTAATGAAGAAAAACAATCATAGACTGCTCTTCAGAAACTAGAAAAATTTCGTTCTTCTGACCACTAGTAAACTATTGGTCATTTTACATTTTACTGTCATATCAGTCGACTAATTGAACCCATAATATATAAAGGAAACAAATTTTACAAACATCGGCGTAGCCCCCCCAGTGGGGCTCTTGCTAGAACATACACTAGTGCTCTTGCAACCAAGTAAATGCCGCAGGTGCCTGCTTCTGCTTTGAACCGATGGAGCCCTCGCACCTCTGCTATTCATAGATGTGGGATTTTTGTCGCAGAAGGTTCCCCATGCCCTTCAAACTTGGCCCCGATAGCAGGGGGGGAATGATGGATGCTGGGGTTTACGAGGGAGAATAAATGAGCCGTGCAGCCGATTTACGCGTTGGACGCGACTCCCTTCAGCATCGGCGATGGAACCAGGAATGGAAAGGAACATATAACCCTTGCAAAAAATATCCATAGCAGGCAATAGATGGCATGTTGTATCGTAAATTCATGTTCTGCCCGCAGGGCCATCCCTCGAGCGGACAGAACAGCAGGAGTCAGTGTAAGCTCTCTCGTAGAAGGCCTGTGCCACCGTCCACAGCACGACTGCCGGCGACCTCGTAGCCGCCTAAAGAAGACATCTCGATGCCCATCGGTGCCAATTTCGTCGTGATCCGTCGCGCGCACGCGCACGAAGCAACAGCCCTTGGCGGCGCGGTAGTTGTCTCGCTGAGCGAGAGAAGCGGGAGAGGAAGGGAGAGAGTCCGAAGCAAGGGTTATCTCGATGAAAATGTTGATATTGCGATTATGATAATTACGGACATGCGGAAGAAAGTGGAAGCTGAATCGGTAGCAGCTTTGGTACACTGATACAGTATCATATATCGTTTCTCATTTCATTATGATATTAATCATCACTGTAGAAAAGGCATGAGGGAACATGAGAATGAACACTTCACTCGACTTTCTAAGCAAGATCTAATCGAAGTCAACTCCTTCCCTCGCACTGCGATGTTCTTTCCCATCCAAACCTTTCTGCATTTGCTGCGACAGACACTGTTCACCACCATCGCTATAATGATAATGATGATTACAGGAATACTAATTATGTTGATGATAATGATAATAACAACGTCCAGGTGAAATAAGAAGTCAATTATAAAAATAGTAGTAGAAATGTTAAAGCTTATAATAATGATGATAAAACGATAATGTACTTGATGATGTTTGATGGTGAGATAATGAAATGATGATGATAATAATGATGATAGAATTAAATAATAACATTTATAATCATAGCAACAATGATTAACGGCAAAACACTATGACGTGTTGATACAATGGTAGAAAAAACACATAATGCATAGATTAGATTTACTGAAAAAATATCTATATATATATCTATACATATATAAATATATGTGTAGATATAACACACACACACACACACACACACACACACACACACACACACACACACACACACACACACACACACACACACACACACACACACATATATATATATATATATATATATATATATATATATATATATATATATATATATATATATACATGGTAGAAAACCCATAATGCACAATCTAGATTTATTTAAATGAGAACAGTTTCGGAATCATCCTCGGCTCCATCTCCAGGTGTGAAGGGGAAGGCTTCAGTTCAATTCAGTTAGATTTGCGAAGAAGAAAAGGGAAGGGGAAAGGAAGTAGTATTAGAGAGAGAAAGGAGAAGCGCCGCGGGGACAGGGGCAGGTGAGGACCGGAGAATGAAAGGAAATCCGGTCAGGTCGAAGGATCCGGCTGTCTTTGCGAAGGGCGGCCGGTAGGAGTGAGAAGGCGGAAGATATGGGAAGCGAGAAGGATAAAAGTTCGTTTAAATGAGACAGCACTTGATTAAGGAAGCTTCCACCAGTCTGCGGGCATGGACATTAGCGGGAGGACGACAATGTGCTCTGCTTCCCAGTCCATCTGATGGCCTGTGCCCCAATGATGGCAGAAAAGGCGCTGTTGTTGTGCCCCCCTGGATAAAGCGTATTTATGTTGAGACACGTTCGTGAGACTGGCACCTGTCTCGCCTAAGTAGTTTTTTACAGGTGGCACAAGGAAGAACACGTGCCCACCTTCAAGGTAGAGGGAGGGCAGGTGTGGACCAGGTTGTGAGGTAGAGCGTTCACCTGGCGAGAGGTGAGTCCGCAATTGAGAGGCTGCAGGGGAGAATAGGTCTGCTCAGTGCAGGGCAGGCTGAGGATTGTCAGGTGAGTGGACTCTTTAGGAGAGGAGTCGTTGTAGAAGGTACGCCGCGCAATGGATAACGCGACGTCGAGAGCATGGAGAGGGCAACCCAGTTAGGAGAAGTAACGACGTAGGAAATCGCTCTGCCCATCCAGGCCCTGGGGCTCACAGAGGCGAGGCGGCAACACCTCTTCACACAGAGTGGATGCCACGAGAAGTGTGTGGATGGGTTTCCTACAAATGGAGAAGTGGTCAGCAGAACGTTGAATTTATTTCAATAAATCTAGTTTGTGCATTGTGTTTTTTTCGGACAGTAATGATAATAATAATGAAATGATAATGATGGTCTGATAACAATAACAATAATAATGATTATAATGATAATGATAGCAAGAACTATTGTAAAAATAGTTTAAATCATAGTTATAATACTGATAATAGTAGTATCATAATAATAATAATAATAGCATAACAATGCTGCTGATAAAATGATATGAAAAATAATAATAATGATAACACCTACAAAAGTAATGATAATAATACTGATGGTGATGATAACAATAATAGTAATAGCAATGATAATAATAATGATGTGATAGTAATAGTAACAATAACGATAATGATATTGACAATAATAATGACAATAATGATACATTATTGTTAAGGAAAATATTATGGTAGTGATATTTATGATAATAATAATATGATAATAATGATATAATAATAATAATAATAATAATAATATAATAATAATAATAGTAATAACAATAATAATAATAATAATAATAACAATAATGATAATAACAATAATAATAATATTAATAATAATGACAATAATAATAATTATAATAATGATGCGGTGGGATAATAATAATATAATAGTAAGCATCGATAATAAAGATGATGGTAATGACGACCCGTCTGTCGGCACAATTCGGTCCCTTTGGCCTAAAATGATGTTCCATGTGACTGCGGACTTGAAGTGAACTGATTCTGGTGTAAAATGAGATAGTATTTGATAAAAGAAATGTTAAAGGATGGCGCACACATAATTACGAATCTATGAGAATTCTATCCTATTATTATCATTATCATTACCATATATGTTATTGTTATCATTATCAGTTGCTATCCTCATGAGCCATTCTCCATTGAAGTCGACCGTCAGTTTATACACATTCATTGTTTACACGACTACCCGAGGAGAAGGAGAAGGAGGAATGCAGCAGGGGAAGGGGAAAGGAAGAGGGAAAGAAAAGGGAGAGGGAGATGGGGTAGAGGAATGCAGGGGACTTACAGGAAAAGGGGAGCGGGAGGAGGAGGCTCAGAGAAAAAGGGGAGAGGGAAGGAGTGGAATAGAGGAGCGAAGGAGGTGGAGTTTGCGAATCAAGAGGAGGGACAGATGGGGGCTTAAAACGGGAGAAGATGAGTCAGTTGAAGGACGCCTTGGGAGTAGGTGGCGTGGCAGACGGGGCAGGGAAAGGCGGAGGCAGAGGGAGGGCGAAAGGTAGGAGTGTGAACGAGGGAGATAGGAGCACTTTTTTCCAAGGAATTTCCATGGGCACCGCGAGTTGTTATAGTTGTAATTACAATTGTAATATATATTTTTGGTAGCGTTGGTTAGTTTGTTCGTTGGTTAGCAAGATTTAGTTAAAAGCTATGATCAGATTTTTATGATTTTTTTTTACTAGAGGTGTGTCTTTGCCCAATTTAGATGTCATTAAATTTTGGTGGTGGTCCGAATCCAGGATTTTTGTTAAGGATTCATTCGCATTGCGAGATACGGGAACACGAACGTCACCTGTGTACTTGAGAAAGAAGTAATTTTAATGTAATTCTTCGTGTGAATATTATTGCATCAGTGACTATTGCCTTGGCGGAGGTATGCGCTCTCTGAGTGCTTCTAGTTACTATAAAAATCCTTATGATGATGATGATCATGATAATGATAATGACAGTAATAATATCAATTCCGATAATAACTATAAGTATGATAGCAGTGTAAAACAACAATACTGATAACAGTGACAAAAATTCCAGCGCAGATAATGCTAATGATGAATGTAACAATAACAATATTCTGATCATCTGTTTCTGCAATCAAAATACATAGCCATCGCTATCAGGCAGTGCATTATCAGTATTAATCAATACAAATGTCTAATTGTATAAATATGTCACCTGAGTAAAGTGGAGATGTGTGTATTGGCTCCAGTTTTCCCATTATTACTTCTAACAAATTCTTCGTTGGGGCTTATATTCATTTAAATCACAATTGCCATTTGCTGTCAAATGTGAAAATGCACAAGCACTCCCAGCAGGTCAGAGATGCACCGGCGGACTCCCATTTCATTTCGCTTCATGAAGGCCTGTCAGCAAAGGTCCCATTTGGTTAGTCTAAAGTTTAGTCAGCACACAAGAATCTCAGAGACAAACAAATCCACTAGAATACTTTAGGAAAGATTTGGCGGGGAATCCCGCTGACTTGCCCCTCTCCCTCCCCCTCCCCCTTCCCGGCGACGGCCCTCCCCTCGGCCGGCGGGTGCGTTTGCTACTCTCTTTTGAGGAATTATCGGTCGTTTGTATCGCTCCCATCGTTTTTTCTTGCTCTCTCTCTCTCTCTCTCTCTCTCTCTCTCTCTCTCTCTCTCTCTCTCTCTCTCTCTCTCTCTCTCTCTCTCTCTCTCTCTCTCTCCCTCTCCTCCTCTCTCTCTCTCTCTCTCTCTCTCTCTCTCTCTCTCTCTCTCTCTCTCTCTCTCTCTCTCTCTCTCTCTCTCTCCTCTCTCTCTCTCTCTCTCTCTCTCTCTCTCTCTCTCTCTCTCTCTCTCTCTCTCTCTTCTCTCTCCTCTCTCTCTCTCTCTCTCTCTCTCTCTCTCTCTCTCTCTCTCTCTCTCTCTCTCTCTCTCTCTCTCTCTCTCTCTCTCTCTCTCTCTCTCTCTCTCTCTCTCTCTCTCTCTCTCTCTCTCTCTCTCTCTCTCTCTCTCTCTCTCTCTATCTCCTCTCCCTCTCCCTCTCTGTCTGCTGTTCCATTTATTAGTTTGTTTCCTTTTCTGTGACTTTTTGCGTGTGATCGGTTTCTTAATATTCTGTGTGCTTTTTTTATTTCTTATATTCAGTGCACTCCTTTCTTTCCTTCACTAACCATGAATTCTACCAAGTCATTTATAAACACTGTACATGTCAGTTCTACTACGAAGTTGAGGCCATTCTGTGGCCCATTTACCCTACGTCTCTT
>NW_020869653.1:539689-552189 GCF_003789085.1 Penaeus vannamei | reverse complement strand
TATCAGTGTAGAGAAGAATGCATGGTATCAGTGTAGAAAAGAATGCATGGCATCAGTGTAGAAAAGAATGCATGGTATCAGTGTAGAGAAGAATGCGTGGTATCAGTGTAGAGAAGAATTGGTGTCCGGTGTAAAGAAGAATGCATGGTATCAGTGTAGAGAAGAATGCGTGGTATCAGTGTAAAGAAGAATGCATGGTATCAGTGTAGAGAAGAATGCGTGGTATCAGTGTAAAGAAGAATGCATGGTATCAGTGTAGAAAAGAATGCATGGCATCAGTGTAGAATAGAGTGCATGGTATCAGTGTAGAGAAGAATGCGTGGTATAGTGAAGAAGATGGAGTATCAGTGTAAAGAAGAATGCATGGTATCAAGTGATAGAAGAAGAATGCAATCTTCAAGTCTCAGAGTGTAGAAAAGGAATGCATGGCATCGTGTAGAGAGTGCATGATCAGTGATGAAGAATGCAGTGGTATCGTGTAAACTAGATGCATGGTATCAGTGTAGAAAGTAATGCATTGCATCCGTGTTGAAGAGTGGCATGGGATCAGTGTATTTGTAGAGAGATGCTCGGTATCAGGTAAAGAAGAATGCAGTGGTATCCAGTGTAAAGAAGAATGCATAGGTATCAGATGTAGAAAAAATGCATCGGCGATCAGTGTTGAATTAGAGTGATGGTATCAGGGTCGTAGAGACACATGCCTCCGTATCAGTTTAAAGAAGAATGTTGGACACCGTATCAGATGTAGAGAAGATTGCATGTATCCAGTTGTATAGAGAAGAATTGGACTGTGGTATCAGTGATTAGAGAGAATGGCGGTCGGGCGTATCGTGTAAGAGAATTGGACATGGTAATCAGTGTAGAATAGAGTGTCTATTGAATCAGTGACTATGAGAGACGCGTGATAGTATCAGTGTATAAAGAAAAAGTATGGTATCAGTGTAGAGGAGAATGCATGGTTATCAGTGTAGTGAAGAATGATGGTATTCGAGCTCTTGTTAGAGAACAATGCGTTGGTATCAGATGTACGAGAACGATGCGTTGTATCCAGTTGTTAAGAAGAATGCATTCTAGGTATCAGTGTTTAATAGAATGCTGGTATCAGTACTAAAGAAGAATCGCGTGGTATTTCAGGATAGAGAAGAATTGCATCGCGTACCGTGTTAGAGAATTCTGGACTATCATCTTATCTTCCTCTCCCATTCGACTTTCTTTTTTTTTCTCGACGATTCTCATTTCCATCTATCCACTTCTTTATTCTGCTCTATTCTCCTCCTTCTTCCTGTCTTAGTCACACCTTCCCTCACCTCGCGTCTTTTCGCTTACCTCCCACCTTCCTCTCCCACCCCCCCCCACACCCTGCCACTACCAGGCCACTCTCTGCGCGCGCCCATTTTTAAACAATACCAGACAAATACACCAATCCGATCGCACCACCCCCGACCACCCAACCAACAAACACCTCCCCCCCACATCAGAACCCACATACACAAGCACATTCACCCCATACACCCAACACAATTCAACACTTCACCAGACCCTACATCCCAAATAACCAATTTTTCAAAGCACCCAAAGATAAACCGCGTGCATGACCCAACCCAACCCAACGCAATCATATGTGAATACGCCTGCCCCCATCCCTAGTAAGCTACCTATTCTTTTTTTTACAGCGCACGGAAGAATTGCTCGTTGATTACTGGCCGTGATTCACAGTATCAACATCGCCGTCAAAGGTGAATCTCTTGTTACAGGCGAATAAATGATTCTTCGTAAGTTAACGCTTGTAATATACACATTTTGTAAGCCAATTCTTGTTTCCCTGAGGTGAAGTTGTTCAGTGCTAATAATGAACACATGCAAGTTAAGGCCCTCAGCTCACACTGTCTCTCTCCTTCGCCTTCTATACACGATCGTACACTAGTATCAGTTTGTCATAAAATGTGACTTACCAACGAAAATAATTCAGAACGTCATGATACATACAAGGTACCCCGGTCACAAAGGACGAAACGAGGGACTTAACCCTTTTAGCCTAAACCTAAACAATGCATTACTTGAACACATACCATGTCAGTGACAAATTTTCGTTCACAGCAGTAAGAAAATCGGTCTCCAAGAAGCCGTCCGACCTGAACCTCGATAATCCATTATCGAGACATTAAACATCAGGTTGATTAACATTCTAATAAAAACATGAAGCGCCCCTTTTGAGTGCTATTGGCATTCTGCTTACTGGACCTCATCATCGACGAAGTAATCTCCCAACGATTATGTTAGTTCATGATCATTCTCTCCAAAGATTCTATCAGAATAATTAGTTCGCTTCTGTAAATTCTGCTAGACCACAGGTTTCTTTATTCTATCTATACACGACCATACTCTGCCGATATCACTTACATGTATAGTGCCACTGCGATCAATCTCGAATCTTATTGATAGTTTTATTCCAAAATAATGGTTCAATGATTCTTGAATTTCAGATCATACATCTGTAATATCCCAATCTAATTTCAAATATCTTCATCTCTATATCATACTCATTATAAATCATTATCACCTGATCATCATCATTTCATACTAGTTCAATTAATTATTCATCATTATCGTCTTTTAATATTAGTATATATTCATTATTCATCATTTGCATTATCACTATCATCACATCATCTTATTTAAGTCCTTCTCGTTATCTCTGCCTCACTCCGATATCTCTTCTTTATACTACTTACTTTTCTCTTATTTTTCCTCAATATATATTCTTCCTACTATATATTGCCACGATATATAATTACCATTATACTTACTTACTACCACTTCCAGACATTTGTCAGTTACACCCGACGTACCACCGCCTCGTGTGATGTGTGTGCGTCTGCTTTCATTTTTGTCTGCTGTTTCCTCACCCCCACACCGTACTTGCATCCTCCTCCACCTTTATTCTCCGGCGTGTCGATGCTCGAACACTCGACCTCGTTTTGCCCTTTTTTTTCTTCTTTTTCACTCCTCACCTCACCGTACCGACTTACCACCTGTGCACCTCCTCCGTGCTCCTCTCTGCTGCTCCTTCTCTTCCCCCAACCTCTTCGTCCTAATTTCCCTCGTTGTTTGCTTCTCGTTTGTTCGCATCTGTTGCCCTCGTTGTCTTCGGCCTCGCTCGCCTCCGCCTGTGTGTGTTGTGTGCTCACCCCCACCTTTCGTTTGGCTGTGTCGTGTAGTACTTGTGCTCGTTATTTTGTATTGCTTTGCCGTCGTCGTGCCGTCATGTTCCTATTTGCGTTGCTCTTGCTGCTTTTTTCGTCTGCTGCCTAATCGTGCTCGCTCCGTCCCCCTCTGTCTTCCCTCCCTCCCCTCTTCTCCCTCGCTCCTCCTCTGAATCTCCCTCTCCTCACCCTACTTCTCCCCTCCTCCTCCTCTCTCCCCCCCTCTACTTCCTCCTCCTGAAGACGCTGAAGGCCACCTCAAGGATAACGCGTCTTACAATACGAAACCTGCGTGTTAGGATGGTACTTCGAGTTGGTACTTGTAGGCCGTTAATGGTGTTATGGTTGCTGTAATGGTTTAAGTGGTACTAATTAGGATAGCAGTAGTGGCAGCAGTCCTAGTAGTAATAGCAGCAGGTAACAGCAATAAAATGGTGGAGGCTGTAGCAGCGGTAATGGTAGTAGTATCAGTGGTGATTATAGTAGTGATGATAGTAGTAGTGGTAGTGGTAGTAGTAGCAGTAGTAATGGTAGTGGTAGCAGTAGTAATGGTAGTATCTATAGTAGTAGTATTGGTAATAATGACAACAGCAATAGGATGATATTACTGATAGCACAAATAATAGTATAACTATGTCATTTTTTACCTTCAGGTGAATGAGCTAATTAGTATCCTCACTAAATTGATATGGAATTATGCTATTTATATGAACTATAAAATGGTCGAATAGAATTTTTATTTGGTTTTAAAAATGTTTTCATTATTTATGCAAAATACAGGCATGGGAAGTTACGTCTACAGTTAGGGGGAAGAAAAGAGAAGGAAGAGTCGTGAAAGGGAAAAGGGAGAGAGGATACAGCTCTGAATATGGGGATAAAAAAGGAGGAAAAGTCACCATGAGGAGAGAAAGAAAGAAAGAAAGAAAATAAAAACAATGTGATTACAGATTGATAAAAGTAGATTACGTACCCATTGTATTTTTTATTCATGTATTGATCCATTGCTTAAGGTTGATAAGAAACAATGAAAATAACGTTATGTGAAAGGTGTTAACAGCTACGTGCATGGAATTTATTCATGCGTCTATATCAACGTCACTGAGAACATCTCACTCAAGATCATTCTTTCACAGGCTTTTTTTTTTCTTTCTCATAGAAATCTTTGGCATTGTAGATATATACGCTTTTTTTCACTGAGAACATCTCACTCAAGATCATTCTTTCACAGGCTTTTTTTTTTCTTTCTCATCGCTTCATTTTCCGCGTTCAGCTTCGCAACCTCGGGGAGCAGGCGTGGCGCTGCGGCCGATGAGTCGGGCGAGACAGTTGCATCGACTCTCGACGCTCCGGCGGCGACCTCCAGCGCGGCCTGCAGTCTGCAGCCTGCTCGTCGTCGCCTGGGGCTCACATGCATGATAATTAGGCAGAATCTCCCCTGCTAAGGATCGGCGCTCGCCGCGACGCTCGGCGGCAACTCGGCCGCCCTCGCGAGCGTGTGCGCCGTAAAGAGTTAATGAGACCTGATGCTTGCGGTGCTCCTCCGTCACCACTGCGGTACAATGTGCTTGTGCGTATTCCCTGCATTAAAAGTTACGTGGATCTATATGGATATCTATCTAACTGCCTGTGTATGCATGCTGCTTCTACATCTTTTCATGAATATAAGAGAGTAGTGGCGTATATCATTTCAAAACAGGGAAGGTCCTTTTCATCATCAGTCTTCTGTTTTGAAGAGCTAGTTCTCGGTCGGCCTCCTGCTCTTTCTCTACAGCATAATTAAGCGCTGATTCGTCGACACCTCCATGCGTTCATAAATCAGCTGACGTGGGTCGTTAATGATCCTTCCATCACAGTTGCGTCCAATTTAAGTCGTAGTTTATGTCAGAGGAGAAATAGTCGAGCAACTTTAGAAGTCTTTTGATATACTGGATTTTTCACCAAAGCTTTTATGCGAGATGATAGCAGTAGGAAATGCCAAATAGAAATTTCAGAATAAGATGCACGGATGAGCGGCTGAGTACACTGTCCGAGAGACCTAAACAGATCGATAAATGAATCCGCTCGTGCGAGGTCCTTGCTGGCGTCTGGATTTTTCTACGAAGCCAACTTATTTTCTCACGCTTACCTCTCTCTCTCTCTTCTCTCTCTCTCTCTTCTCTCTCTCTCTCTCTCTCTCTCTCTCTCTCTCTCTCTCTCATTTTATAATTTTTCGTCTAATTTTCTCTGCTCCGTTGACACGGCGCTGACAGTATATGCCAACCATTTTCTTAACGTTATTTTCCTCTCCAGTCTTTCTTTTCTTTTCATTTTTGTGCGATGCGTTTTAAAAGCACGACCTCGCCCAAACGCCCACGACGGTGCAGCGCCGTAACCCAGCGGCCCGTCACGCCGACCCGCGCCCGGTGACTTCCCTCCGCGTTCCTCGCCGGCGCCCTCGCTTTGCCTGGCGAGGACCCATCTCCCACTCCATTAAAGAAGACCTTTATAAGCACTCTGTTCCTGTAGTATACAAAGGCGCAGCTCGGAGGAGGAGATATGCAGCAAAAAAGAGACTTTGGGATAATTCAGAATGCACATCCTAAGGTGTAATTATACAGGGCTGTAATTAGTGCTTGATCGCCATGGCATTCCTCCGCCTCCCACAATACCCCGCGACAAACAGCTGACGGGGCCAGCACTGTGATTTTTGCAACCTCAAAAATAGCCAGTTTGCAACCTCTTGGTGTATATTTTGTCGCGTCAGTTGGCCTCATCTCGCGTCTATGTTTCTTCAGGATGCGGGGGTGATATCGGTAACCGTCCAATGGCTTGGGCTGGGTTTTGTCTGTCCAGTGAAAGAGGCATTAGCAAAATTTCGCACGTATTCACGGTGACCTCGAATGGCAACTCAGAGCGGGGCCATGGAAAGTACCTTAAAGTGGTTTGTTAGCTGATGATGCACATCTATTAACGTATAATGGCGAGGATTTGTTTTAACGTCTGTCCACGTGCTCTTCTCCCTCAGTAATAACTAAGACATCCGGAATAACGCAGTAAATATGTAGCATGAGAATATGATATGCATATGCGTTTTGGGAGGAAAGACACTGTATTTAAATTGTTTTTGAGAGAGGTATCTGGTGTTCCATGTGACCTTGTTTTGTGACTTGGGATATTCGCAATAGTGGTGACTGCTGGCGACTGTGTTGTGCGGGACATGTTGATGACACAATTCCATGTTTATTCATGCGGCTGGACTAAAATTTAATTATCTATACACATGCAACTAACTTGCTAACTCTCCTCTGCTTCCCGCACCGCACGCATGTGAAAGTATGCCGATCACGATCCAATTTTTGTGGTTAATCTCTAGAAAGTCTGGCTCTGAAACTCGGAGGAAGCCAGCCGTCTTCCAGTCATGGCAGAGGCGGTGTCTTCGGACGCCGAAAATCTCAGCCGTACTACCTGGATTGTTCACTTCCCGCCTCCCGACTGATGCCACATTCCACAATCTTTCGCTCACCCTGGCCCCCTCCCCCCTCTCGCTTCAAGACTTACCCTAGGACTCTTTCTGTTCCTCTTCGACGCTGAAGGACTGCGAAGGAGAAGGACGATCAGCTGATGAGTCGGATAACCAGTCACGAGAGAGAGGAGAGCGTCCCTGGCGGCGGAGAGGTGGGCTTTCTCGCGAGGAACTGGCGCGGGACGAGAGCCTGAGGAACTTCTTCGTGTTTCTGGGTATGCGTGGCCCGCTTGGCACCTGCTATCCTGCCCGCAGCCTTGTAAACGCCGCCGACCACTGTCCTGACCGCCCATCCGCCCGCCGCCCGCCGCATGTGTTTGATCTCCCACTGTCTCGCCCGCATGTGCCTGACACCTTCTGCGTGCTTTGGTTTCCCAACTTTGCATGCTACCCACCTTTGCTAATGTTATGGGCACCCTCGCGAACGCCCACCGAATGAAACAGACAGTGGTTCTTTCATCCGCCGCCGCCCACGAGCCCCTACTACCTTGTCACCGTGATTTCATGCTCGCCCACATGCCCACATCCTGCCTTGCTATTCCTCTATTCGTTCCTTTGCCTCATGACCTACATGCCCAATCAGTGCTCGCCGCCTGTCCTCATACCTATACGTAGCCCAATTTGAGCCGGTTACTTAAACCATTTTTTAAAATCCATATCTTCTCTTATATGACTTGGTGCTTAGTCTCAACGTTTTGTCTCCCCTTTCTAAGTGCATTAGTTTATTATATCTTAAGAGGTAGAAATACTAGATAACTATACTACATGGTTACCTTATATCAGTATTCACTATTCATACTCCTATGGTCCTGGCCACTCCAATCCTGCCGTGATCCAATCATCTTCCACGTCTGTTGCCTTTTTAGAAAGCGGAGACATATTTCAGATTCCTGTGAGTAGTTCGCATAATGAGTACGTGAGACGTAAAAAGAGGCCCGGTGTCATTAGCGTCCGCGGCCACGGAGAGGCGGCCCAAGATTTTCTACCAGCGAGAGCGATATCGCGCATGGGTGACCTCGGCCGCCTCAAATTGGCGCGGTGTACCTGTCACGCCCGCCGCCGCCTATCTGCCCGCTCATCGCCTCTACTCTTGAAGTCTCATTTTGGCTCCTTCGATCTCTTATCTCCATTCGCCTCCCGTTAGTGCTGCTGCTTCTCCCGCATGACACGGCCGCATGAGGAACTTTCCGCTCTGGTGGTATTTCATGTGCATTTTCCAGCCCATGGCGTTGTTGCATAAACCTCATCAATATACATGGACTCCTTCCAGGGAGCCTCTCCTGCAATCAAGGCATTCGCTCATTTAGCCGCAAATCCCGCCCTTGCTCACGTGGCCGGGCGAGGGGCAAGGTTGACGCACCTATAAATGGAAGATGCATCATCTTCGGAGGCAGCGGGATTTCGGAGACGGTTCTCGTAAACAGCAGATGTTTAGCAGTGGCAGATGAGGCCGTAGATATAGTCAGTGCGTGAGCGCAAGAACCACGTACTTGCTTGCGCCGCTGCTTGCATGTGCACAAGGAATAGCATTCACTCAGAATGCGCACTGGAAACGACACTTTGGTGGCATGCACTTGAGTGAACGGATGGTTGTCATACGCAAACCACGTTATATGACAAATCCAGTTAGTTGACCATTGTGCGCTGATTGAATATTCACATGGGGGAGGCGAATCCAATTAACGTTTAGAAGACGTAAAAAATACACACTCAGACGACAGACCAAATAACAGGTGATTGTACACATATATGAAGCGCACATAAATTTACACGTCAGCTGCACTCTCTAGACACGCACGTAAGGAATCCATACATAGTTGTGAATTATATAGCGTAAATACACGCACGTTAAACCCAGAAGACGAAAAATACAGATATACGACCAGTAGACATACATAGACATACTATACACTTACACATGAAAAGGATAGAGAAAATTTATGTGTACACGAAACAGGGGCACAGATCTAATGCATGCACATACACAGACCTAGGCTCACATGATAATTTGGCAGCAGACATACACAATACATTCATTAATAGTCAGCCCACTTGCATACGTCTAACGCACACAGACGGTAGACGTACAGAGACAGCAGACATACACACGGTAGACGCAAACTTGGCGCCTCCGTTATCCACCTGCTGTGGTGATGCCATCTCAGTGGGCAAAGGATTAGAGCTGTTTGCTACGGAATTCGCTCCGCTTAATACGGTCGGGGTATAATAGGGCCAGACTCGGGCTGTGGGTAGAGCATTCGTTTAAACGGTATGCATATTAACAGGTCTTGATGAAGATTTAGCATAAATACTGATAGACGTTGTGGTTTTATATATGTATATATATGTATATATATATATATATATATTATATATATAATATATATATATTCATACATACATACATATACATCATGCATTACATAAACGCACACTTATTATAATTAATTCTCCGTATATTACTATCAACATATTATTAAGGCACATGATGCGAAAAAGATCGACCAGTCACAGACGGAGAGAGGGGAGACTAAAGATAAGCAAAAGTATGGAAAAAATAAACAAATGAAAAGGTAAGATGACGAAGAAAAAGAGAAATAGAGGTGGAGAGAGAGAGAGAGAGAGAGAGAGAGAGAGAGAGAGAGAGAGAGAGAGAGAGAGAGAGAGAGAGAGAGAGAGAGAGAGAGAGAGAGAGAGATGAAAAAGGAAGGGGAGGTTAAGAGTATAAAAAGAAGTGACGAGAAAGATAACCGAGGAGAGAAAGAAGAGATGTAAACATGATGCGAAGAAAACGAGAAAGATGTGAGAAGCGAAGACAAAGAGAATGATATGTGAAATAGGGAAGCAGAAGTGAAGGGGAAGAGAGAGAAAAAAAAACATGATTAACAGAAACGGAATGAAAAGAAGGAAAGTAGAGAAAAAGAGAAACAGTTTTTAGAGAAGATTGGGGGAGACAGAGAAGTGGGGAAAGAAATGAGGATAAGGGAAAAGAAGAAAGAAAGAAAAGTGGAAGAAAAGTGAACGGAAATAAATAGACAGGAGAGAGATGAGACAGGAAGTAAAGAAAGAAAAAAAAAATAGAAATGAGAAATAATAAGAGACAGAGAAGTGGTTGGCACAGAAAAAAAGAAAGGACCGTGGGCGAAAAAAGCGGGAAAGAGAAGTGAAAGAGAAGTGGAGGTTCAAAACAGAGAGGCCGAGGAAAAGAGAAGAAGAGAAAGGGTAGAGCACACGGAAGACTGGGCTTTTTCAGATGGGAAAATAGCTTGCATTTCGAGGGAGTCCGGAACTTATGCTGTAACCCCGGTGCAGATGGTGACCTCCGCTTGACCCAGATTTTATTTATGACCTTGCGAGAAACAACGAACTTTGGCAGAATCGCGGAACAAAGAGGCCCTCCGAAAAGAGAATTAAGGAAAAGGATTAATTAAAAGAATGTCAAGAACGGCGAAAGGTGCGACGCCGGGGAAAAAGTAATGGATCCTTGAGAAGAAAGGGACTGATAATTTCTTCTTTTGGAAAAGGGTTAAAATGGACTTAATTACAGGAGGCGCGATATATGTGTGCGCTCGGAGTAATTAGGTTTGAATACCTTTATAAACTCAATTATCTTCCCAGATACATTAAGAGGGAAGGTTTTTTGTAATAAGTTGACCCTCCTTCATTCCTTCGACCTCTGATTTCATGGCAACGACACCCTCTCTGATTGCTTCTTTTGGTCTCTCTTATCGACCTCTTCCAGATCTTTCTTGCTGTTCCTTATTCTCTTTTATTTTCCTTTTTATCCATGCATTTGAAGGTTTTAAGCATAAGGAAAGAGGTTAAGGAAAAATGAAATGCTACAGATATATTAAAAAAAGACAAGATGGTTGAGTGTCGCTTATTGGCATTCCATTCCAATGTGGCCGCATCTCTCATCATAGATATTAATTGTCACCATAATTTTCGTTGGTGTTCGTTAGGGAATCACCCCATTACTTTAATCCTGAACTGATTTCACGTACAATCATCCTCCAAGTCCAACGAAGTCCTCCTGAAGACGCTCCGATCCCAGTCGACGGCGGAGGTCCTCGGCCTGCGTGAGAGCGAGCCTCGGCCGCGTGTAGCAAACGTTCTTTTAATTGCACGACGGTTTAACATGGCAGCGTTCGTGGCGGCGGGGCGGCTTGTTCGGACTAATGGTTGTTTGGTTGTTCGGCCATTGCTGTGGGGACCTTACGATGATCTATGAGGCCGCGTGGAACTGCTGGTCGGGGTGATAATTGCGTGCGGTAGGAGGAGGAGCGGTAGGAGGAGGAGGAGGAGAAGAAGAAGATGATGAAGATGAAGGAGGAGAAAGAGAAAGAGAAGGAGGGGAAGGAGGAGAAAGAAAGTGAAAGAGAAGGAGAAGGAGAAAGCGAAGAAGAGGAGGAAGAAAGAGAAGAGGAGGAGGAAGAAGAAGAAAGGAGTTGGAACGTGGTTGCGGAAGAAGGAATAACTGAAAGGTGATGGAGGAGGAAGCAGGAGGTATGTGGGAGATGGTGGATGAGAGGGAGAGGAAGGTGGAAAGTGCGGGGAGAGGTCGCGAAACGGTGGACGGTGGTGGAAAAGTGGTAGAAGAAGGATGGGTGATTTGAGGATGAGGAAGAGTAAGGGATCAGAGGAGAGAAGGGGGGGCGGAAGGTGGTGGAGAGGAGGAAGAGAGGATGCGGGGAGATGGGTGATAGTAGTAGAGGGAGAAGATGGCTGAAGAGGAGATGGTGGAAGGTAAAAAGAGGAGACAGAATGGCAGAAGGGGAAAGAGAAGGTGAAAGGCAGTGAAGGAAAAGAGGTTGGAATGAATAGTAGAGTAACGAAGTAAATAGACAAAATGTCGAGAGGAGATGAACGGAATGTGGAGGAGAGGCGGTGGTTGAAAGGTGGAAGGAAGGAGGGGGTGGGAGGCGTAGAAGGTGGAGTGGGACCGGGAGGGCGTCCGAGCTTGACGAAGGATGTCAAGGTTGAACGCTGTCTCGACGAACGTCCTCCAGCCGGCAGGGAGGGAGCCGAGGAAGGTGGGGGGTCGGGATGGTGGAGGGGGGAATGGGGGTAGAACAGGGAAGGGGGCGGTAAGGTGGAGGTGGAAGGGGGAGGAGGATGGATAGTGAGGGGGGTTGGCTTTGGGTGTGGGTGAGAGGGGAGTTGGGCGAAGGGGAGGGTAAAGAGGGGTAAAGGTGGAGAGTGAAGGGGAGTAGGAGGAGGTAAAGGGGGGTAGGGTGTAGAGTGAGGGTTAGGGTGAAAAAGTAGTAAGGTGGAGGGTGAAGGAGGAATAGGGTGGATAGTGAGGGTGGGGGAGTATAGTGGAGATGGAAGGGGGAGGTGTAGGATAGGGAAGTGGGAGGGAATACGGTAAAGGGAGTGTACAATAAAGGAGAAAGGGGAATAGGGAGAGGGAGAAGGGGAAAGTATGGCGCAGATTGTGGGTGAGGGAGAAAGGAGGAGGGGAGGGAGTGTGGTGGAGAGGCATGGGGGAGTAAGACAGGGGATGAGAAGGAGTAGGGGAGAGGCTAAGGATGGGGAGTTTGTCGATCTCCATGAGCTTTCTGGCTGCAAGGAGACAGGGTGAACGTTACTCAGGTCTTAATAGCTTCATCGACTTTGCTCATACTTGTCCTTTGTGTTGGTTTTCTTTCGTCCATCCTCCGGCTCTCTCTCTCTCTCTCTCTCTCTCTCTCTCTCTCTCTCTCTCCTCTCTCTCTCCTCTCTCTCTCTCTCTCTCTCTCTCTCTCTCTCTCTCTCTCTCTCTCTCTCTCTCTCTCTCTCTCTCTCGTCTCTCT
>NW_020869653.1:519689-522189 GCF_003789085.1 Penaeus vannamei | reverse complement strand
CTTCGTACGGGGCGGAGGCGGACTGGGCCAGTGGGTCAGGCGGTGACCTTGGGAGCGGCACAGGGCGGGGATGCTGCTCTTGCTCAAGCTCAGCGCCGGCTGCAACGAGCGAGGGGCGGCGCTTGCTTCGTCAGGAGGGTCTTGCTGGGCGTTGCTGTGGGGTGATTGGGGTGGTTTGTGTGTTTGAAGCATCTGATGTTTTTCTTTTTTCTATTTTTATTTATTTATATATTTGTTTATTTGTTTTTTGTATGTGTTGGATATGTCGGTGCTCCGTCGTGGAGTAGGGAATGAATGGGATTTCTGCTAGAATGTTTTTGATTAGCAGACTCTCTCTCTCTCTCTCTCTCTCTCTCTCTCTCTCTCTCTCTCTCTCTCTCTCTCTCCTCTCTCTCTCTCTCTCTCTTCTCTCTCTTCTCTCTCCGTCCCTTTCCATTTCCCTTTCACTCTCCCTTTCCCTTTTCCCTCTCCTCCCTCTCCCTCTCCCTCTCCTCTCCCTCTCCCTCCCCTCTCCCTCCCTTCCCTCCCCCCCTCCTCCCTCTCCCTCCTCCCCCCCATAGACCCCCAATACATCTCCCCTTCCCCCATAGCCACACATACACCCCACCCACACCCCATAACCCCACAAACTCTCCTCTCCCATCCCCATAGCCACACAAACACTCTTCCCCCATAGCTCCACACACACCCCTCCCCCACCCCATAACCCCACACACACCCCTTCCCACCCCATAGCCCCACACGCACACCTCTCCCCACCTCCATAGCCCCCCCACACACACCACCCCCATAGCCCCACATGCACACCTCTCCCCGCCTCCATAGCCCCCCCCCACCCCACCCCCACCCCATAGCCCCACTCATACTCAAAGCCCTCCCTCCTCCCTCTCCCCCCCCCCTCCCCAGACTCATTCGCACGCCCACAAACAAAAAGGCGAGAACATCAGCGCCCGCCTCATCTCGCTTCCCCGACGGTGGGCGTCGCTAGCGGCACAAGATCGCCGATTTCGGAATTCCTTCACGCGCTCCGGAGTCTCACGGGCGGAGCGGGCGGTGTCGGCTCCAAATTGGATGTTTGGTCGCCTCATCGACGCGGGTGGATGGGTGGCTTTGTTTGCTGTGGGCGGAGAGTCTTTGCTTTTTCTTTTATCTCAGGAGGGGGGAGGGGAGGAGGAGCCGTTATCGGAGAAAAGGCTACGAAATATGCAAAAATACTGATAGCGGGTATCTAATTTGCCGTGTCTCGAATGGTGTTGGTTCGATGGTTCGAATTATTAAAAAAAAGGTAAGAACGAAGTGAATATAGAAAAAGAGGCAGATGAAAGGCAGCTGCACTATGACAAAGGAAAAAAAAAGTTTTACACGTATTTCTTATATTGGGAAGATGATATTGTTGGCTGTAATGATGGGATGCTGCTATTGAAGGGTAGAGACAAACAAACGAACTCACGCATGGGTTTCTCTCTCTCTCTCGCTCTCTCGATATCTCTCTTTCTCTCTTTTCTCTCTCTTTCTCTCCCTCTTCCTCCCCCCTCCCCTCTCTCTCTCTCTCTCTCTCTCTTCTCTTCTCTCTCTCTCTCTCTCTCTCTCTCTCTCTCTCTCTCTCTCTCTCTCTCTCCTCTCTCTCTCCGTCCGAACAAGCGCCGCATGAACCGCCCGGATAGCAGCCCCGCGAACCGGCCGCAGAACCGCCATGCGAATCACAGCATGATGGTCAGCGGGGCGGGCGGCGGTTCGGCAGGTGCGTCGCTCAGGGTCGCCCACCACCAGGCCGCCTCTGGCACTGCAGCCGATCGCTCCGCCAATCACGCCGCGCTGTCACCTCGCTGTGCCGCGCGCGCGTGTGTGTAAGCGTGTGAGTTGGGCTGGGCGATTGTGTGTGCTGTGTGGGATTGGGTGTGTGTGTGTTTGTGTGTGTGTGTGTGTGTGTGTGTGTGACTGTGTGTATGTGTGTGTGTGTGTGTGTGTGTGTGTGTGATTGTGTGATTGTGTGTGTGTGTGTGTGTGTGTGTGTGTGTGTGTGTGTGTGTGTGTGTGTGGTGTGTGTGTGTGTGTGTGTGTGTGTGAGAGAGAGAGAGAGAGAGAGAGAGAGAGAGAGAGAGAGAGAGAGAGAGAGAGAGAGAGAGAGAGAGAGAGAGAGAGAGAGAGAGAGAGAGAGAGATTGTATATGTGTGATGTGTGTGTGTGTGTGTGTGTGTGTGTGTGTGTGTGTGTGTGTGTGTGTGTTGTGTGTGTGTGTGTGTGTGTGTGAGAGAGAAGAGAAGAGAGAGAGAGAGAGAGAGAGAGAGAGAGAGAGGAGAGAGAGAGAGAGAGAGAGAGAGAGAGAGAGAGAGATTGTGTGTTTTGTGAGTGTGCGCGCGTGCGTGTTTCTGTATGTGTATTCTTGTCATGTCCGTTTGTGCATGTGCGTGCGCATGTATCGGGATGTGATCACGGCGTATGGGTGTCCACGCAGCCATTACGCAAATCCAGCTGTTTGTCTCCCGGAGCGGATCAATTT
>NW_020869653.1:452189-454689 GCF_003789085.1 Penaeus vannamei | reverse complement strand
AGGAGAGGGCGGAGCACGGGAGAGAGAGAGAGAAGAGAGGAGAGTTGTTGATAGGGCGAATACGGGAGGGAGAGAAGAGAAGAGGAGAGAAGAGAGAGACAGACAGACAGACAGACAGACAGACAGACAGACAGACAGACAGACAGACAGACAGACAGACAGACAGACAGACAGAGACAGACAGACAGACAGACAGACAGCACGCACCATTCGAAATTCATCCGCCAAGACCACGACTGAAACACCACAGCCAGAAAAGGAAGAAGACAAATGAAAAGTTTAAAGTCGTTAAGAGAATGATTGTCTCGAGCGGAGGGTCGGAGGACGAGGCGCGACAGGTGTGGCTCGGCGCTAGGCAGGTGGGGCAGGTGGGGCAGGTGGGTGTGGGTGGGGGGGGGGGGGGGGAGGGGTTCCGGCTTTTCGGAACAAATAGAACGAATGCTGAATGCTCGGAGAACAAAGCATAACTAAAAATACATGCCTACGTATACGTACACACGCACACACGCACGGCGCTTGTTTACCTGTGTGTATGTACATGTATACATACATGTATATATGTAAATGTATATATACATATGTATATATATATGTATATATAGTACATATATATATATATATATATATATATATATATATATATATATATATACACACACACACACACACACACACACACATATATAATATATATATATATATATATATATATATATATATATATATATATATATATATATATGTATATGTATATATATACACATATATACACACATATTTATATATAATGTGTGTGTGTTTGTGTATATTAAGTATATATATGCACACATGCACACATACATGTATGTATGTATGTATGTATGTGTGTGTGTATGTATGTATATGTAATGTATGTATATATATATATATAATATATATATTATATTATATATATGTATATATATATGTGTGTGTGTGTGTGTGTGTGTGTGTGTGTGTGTGTGTGTAGATGGATAGATAGATATAGATATAGATATATAGATAAGTATTTATATATGTATATATATATTTATATATATGTAGATAGATTATATAATTACATAATATATATGCATATATATATATATATATATATATATATATATATATATGTATGTATGTATAATGTATGTTTACAGTATATACACTAGGCACACACATATGCATACATATACATATACGAATTTCCGACAAAGAAACCAAATTAATAATCTGACTCATGGTATAACATCTTCGCGGAGGGTCTTTTAAACCAAGCTTTGTGGATTCGTGAAGTATAGGTATTTGCATTAGAAGAAAAGACCTAAATTGTTCTATAATTGTTATCTGCATAATTTAACGAGAGAGAGCAAATCCAGCCTAAATCCGGCCGACCTGAAGATGTGGCCAAAACCCCGGGCTAATTTGAGATTATGGCAGATGCTTAAGATGAAGTCTGAGATAGCGGTAAGCTTTGTAATGAGCAGATGCTGAGGGAATGCCTTACGGAGTATCCTTAATTGTCGAGAGTTTGGTTATTACATGCTTTATCACAAAAGAAAATTGTATTTGGACTTGTCGTTTTTTTTTGTATTGGAATTATATACATTTTCCTTGTGTCGCATCGCCCTGTGTAAGGGGATTTTGGCAGGTACTTTAGATTTCATGTGATGATAGCAGGTGACCCAAGGACGCCGATGCTTATCAGCCAAGAGGTCAAGCAAGGTCACATTAGCGAGAATTAGTCGACTCTTTCCGACTCATTTCCTACCTGCAAGCAAATTCGACCTTTCGGTCGGGAGGGAAAGGAGGTAGAAATTGCGTGTGTTGTTCTTGAGTAAACATATGGGGAAATATTTTGATGCATGACGGAGGATATCTCACATAGGGTTCATTGGCGAAAGGTGTGGGCGTAGGATGACGTCATTAGGATCTGACAAAGAAAAGGAAAGTAGAAAAGGAAAAATATGTAGCGGTTATGCCTGGAGTGAGGATAAACAACCCAGATAGAAAAAAAGTAAGAAAAGAAAAAGACGAAACAGAAAACCCATATGCTTACCCCCCCCTCCTTCCCTCCCCCCCCTCCTTCTCCCTCGGCGACCATCTGAACCATCACAAAAATCTGGGATGAAAATTTTCCGATCACAGATTTTGAAAATTGCACACACTCGTTATCAGCATCCCATCGGCGACTTATCTCGGGGGTCCAAGAGGCTTAGCCCACACCAGGGGACACAATCCTTAATTACCCAAGGGTCAGGTAATTAGGAAGGGGTAGTTTGCAAACAAATGCGTGACGACTAGGACCTCTTCAGCGCCAAATTGGTGATTTATGGATAGTTCTGTCCCTATTTTTCGCTTTTCTTTGTCTTGATTTTAATATATTACGTGTGTTCAAGATTTTGTTATTGCAGTCGTTTATTTACCAGTATTGCCCTCAAGTGTTCATGTAATTAAATTGATTATCGTTTTGATAATATCCATGTTATGGCTCAGTGTTATT
>NW_020869653.1:439689-442189 GCF_003789085.1 Penaeus vannamei | reverse complement strand
GTGTTGTGTGTGTGTGTGTGTGTGTGTGTGTGTGTGTGTGTGTGTGTGTGTGTGTGTGTGCGTGCGTGCGTGCGCGCCTGCGTGCGTGTCTACGCATGCCTGTGTGTGTGTATCCACAACACACGTAATGTATTTACGTAGTTATATGCACGTTTTGAAGATACATAAACATAAAACTAAATTTGTTAAGCAACAAACGATAGCAACAAATACATCTACCCGGCGCAGCCCCCCCCCCTCCAAGCAATTAGGCCATAGAAAACGAGAAACAGGTCCAACCACCCCGTGCCGATCCGGATAAAATCTCCACAGCGTCCAGCCTCCTCGTATCTCGTAATGAGGTGAAAATGTGCTGTTTGTTTATATTTCATTGCGTTAATGGCGAGTATCGGCCGAGGCATCTGAAATTTCTAATTACCTTAGCGTATTTCAGTGGATTGTTATCAGTGAGTACGTTGTTAATGATTATGTTAAAGGGTATTTGATGGTCGTTAGGGTCGTTGCAGAATATTTGGTTGATGTCTGAAGTGCTGCTTGTTTATTTCTGTATTTCCTTTTGAACAAAGCTTATCAAATGCAGTTCGGACTAAGTGCAGAAAAGGTGACGAGAGGAATGAGCTGAATATGACATGCTTGTGCACGTGTCTCAGTTCTGTATTTTTCCTCTCTCTCTCTCTCTCTCTCTCTCTCTCTCTCTCTCTCTCTCTCTCTCTCTCTCTCTCTCTCTCTCTCTCTCTCTCTCTCTCTCTCTCTCTCTCTCTCTCTCTCTCTAATGAATATGTACATACGTATATCTATAAACACACACACATATACACACATATATACACACATATATACAGACACACACATACACACACATATAAGTGTGTATATATATACATATCTGTATATATGTTGTGTGTGTGTGTGTGTGTGTGTGTGTGTGTGTGTGTGTGTGTGTGTGTAGTGTAGTGTAGTGTAGTGTAGTGTAGTTGGGTGCTTAGTTAAGGAGATCAGTAGCTGGTCTTAACACGTCATAAGAATATGCTCTCGCCCCCCCCCCAATCCGATTTATTCCCCGCGGTCGCCTGCTTCAAGATAATGGGTTCCTCCCCACCACACAAACACACAAACCCATAATCTGCAAGATCGGGCAAGATCCGCTACCTTGACCTCATTCTTGAATAGGGCCCAGGGAGGTCATTTTGCAGGTTATTAGGTCAAGGTTAATGAGGTATAATTTGGGCGCGTGTTATCCGGGCTTCTGGAGGGCTACCGGCGGCTCCTCCTCGCCCCGCCCGCGCGCCCTCCGTGGGGAATACTTTTTTGGCGAAAGGGTTTGTTTTGGCGAGAGATGGGGGAGGCGCCGTGCATATAATTATAGGGTTTTAAGGGGCCAAAGTTTGTCTTTTTCGTACTATTTGCATTTTCAGGTAGCCTTATTTGCATATAACGATTTTGTGGAAGAACTGATTGATTTTTGTTTCTTTTTTATGTACGTTTTATGTGAATTCATTTGCTGTGTTATTTAAGATATTTTTTATTTTTCATTCTTCTGTTGCTTTTATGAAATATATGTAAGTTCTCAAAAGATTGTTTAAAGATGCCTTGAACTATCTGTGATATTAGCATATCTGGTGTACATCTACTTATTTTTCTCTTTAGAAGAATTTGTAGCAACAGTAAATCGAGACAGCCAACAGAGTTTTCCTTAAGAAATAATCCCCTTAAGAGTCTACACTATGATGATCAAATCCCCTTAGGCCTGACCAAGAGGTGTCCCGATCCTCTTCCAACCGCAGCAACAAAAGACGATCGCGCGGACACCTTCCTCCTGCAACAATGGGATTCAGTCCTTATTGTTCACCTCACCTGATCTTCCGAACCTTCTCTCCCTCAATAGGTCACCAAAATCCTCCCCCTTTTTTTCTTTCCCTTCTTTTTTGATATCTCTAAGCTACGAGGTTGAAGGTCAAATGAGGCTATGATGTCGTGGTTTATAACAATAGCGAAGGATAGAAAGCGTAATGTCCGAGATTTTGGCGGGAATCGGCGGCCATTGTGGCATCGGAATCCACAACCATGCAGTAATCCCCGTATTGTAACCCAGATATGGTTTCTCTTCTTGGGATATCTAAAAGAAGGATTATTCGAAATCATGAGTTTTTTTTTTTTTTTTTTAGAAATGCTGCATCCTCCGAGGGACAAAGGTTTATGGCGGGTTAATGAGTCATTGATGCATGAGGGTGATATCTAATGAGTCACGGCGTTTAATACCCCCCCTCCCCCCTCTTCCTTCATGCCATGGCGCCATTGGGTAATTTGGGTAGATGTAGTTGTATTTATGGACACGCACCTATTATTTTTTTTTCTTCTTTACCTTATCTCTCTAGTTCTCTTTCTCATTTAGCGCGTGTCTGTTTAAAAATCCCTTTTCTCTTTGTCTTTGACGTGTTGCTCGCTCGCTCTCGCCGCCTCTCTTTGTCCATTTTCTATTTGTTGGCCTTCCTGTCTATCG
>NW_020869653.1:411831-414331 GCF_003789085.1 Penaeus vannamei | reverse complement strand
TAACACGACCCAGATACAGGTTGCTGGCCACTGACATCACCGCCCGTGTGTATGGTGTGGGCGGCGTGCAAGAGCGACGAGGATAATAAGAGAAAAAGGCGGGGGCGAGATGGAGGGAATGAAGGAAGGGGAGAGAGAGAGAGAGAGAGAGAGAGAGAGAGAGAGAGAGAGAGAGAACGAAAAGGAAGAAAGGAAAGAAAAATAGGGAGAGGAGAGAGAGAGAGAGAGAGAGAGAGAGAGAGAGAGAGAGAGGAGAGAGAGAGAGAGAGAGAGAGAGAGAGAGAGAGAGAGAGAGAGAGAGAGAGAGAGAGAGAGAGAGAGGAAGAGAAAGAAAGAAAGAGAGAGAAAAAAAAAGAAAAAAAGAGGAAGAGACAGAGAGAGTCAGAGGAAAACAAATAGACAAGAACATCCAGTTTAGTGCAGTGCGTGCAAGTATGTCTACGTATCTGGGTTTGAGAACACGTGCAAGCTCCCATGCACTAATCTCTAAAAATCATGATTTGCATACGCGCATATACTCATTCCTTAACCTACTGCATGCCTGTACAGTCCAGAAAGTGTTTACGTAAAATTGTGGAAAAACGCTATTGTTAGTCATATTTAACACTATTGCTAGATTCGTATTAATTTCATATATCCTGTTGATTTCAGATGAAGTGGAAGATATATGGATAATGATGAATAGAGATGTATAATCATATAACCATATGAAATGAAGAAGCTTTACGAAGCATATACATAACCTAAGCACAGAAAAAAGTGAAGGCACTACACTACTGGCACCATTCAGACTGAGCCACTCGCAATGACTGATAGCCAGTCACTCAGTGTCTTAACTTGACTCCTTGACAGCTCTTAGACAGGATAAACAATCTTACGATGACAGGATTTTTTTTTTGTGTGATCTCGTTTGCAAATGTCAAGTCTTATCTAATGACACTTATCCGGATCAGCAGATGTGTGTCATGGACAAATACCATGCAGTCATTTGCCCAGTTTGTTCAGATAGCACGGTCAATGTACCGCAGTACGTTCATAAAGTATGAGTGTACAAAATGTGGTTCATGCATGATGCACTGTACAGATATGCAGCATTTGAAGAACACATGACATAGAGGCACGCATGCAAAGTAAAAATCATTCACCCTAATGCTTATATTGTGAACGATAAGATAGGTATGCCGGATGTACAGTATACTGCCAACAACAAAATTTGCTCAAAGGCTCTCCATACAGTTGCAGCAATACAAAACTGTACCCTTGAACTATCTGCTTTCCTCCTACTCTTTTATGGCACCCTTTCGTGCCTCCCCTCTTCCTCTCTTTCTCTACTCCCCTTCCATTCCACTATCTCCCTTTCTCCTTCTTTCTCTATCCCTCACCCTCTCCTCCTCTCTCCCCTCTTCCCACTCTAGCTCTCCTATCCAATTTTACTATCCCTTCTCACCTTTTCCTCTCCTATTCTTTTCTCCCCTTATCTACCCCTTCCCTTTTCTGTCCGCTATCTCCCCTTGTCCTTTCTCTCTCCCCCCCGCGCCCCCTGCTCCCTCCCCTCCTCCTCAACGCCATTCCCCCCTCGTTCCTCACTGCCTCCTCCTCTATCAGCCCCTACCCTTCCTCTCTCTCCCTCCCCCTCTATCACCCCCTCCCCTCCCCTACTTTCCCTCCCCTCCCTCCCCCTGGCGCATCTCCCCGAACAACGGCGGTGGTCGAGGTGATCAGGTGGGCGGGAACTGCTCACCTGGCGGGCCGAAGGGGAAGGGCGGTCGTGTCCGCGCGCCCTCACCTGGTAATTAATTCGAGGGGTCAGGCTGTATGGAACGGAGAAGGGGGGAAGAGGGGGAAGAGGGAGGGAGTGGTCGGCCAGCGAGGGAGGCGAAGGGAGGGGTTTGATGATAGAGGGGTCAGGAGGACGAGGGGATAAAAGTGTGAGGATAGAGAAAGGGTGATGGTCGAGGGTGGTGAGGGGAAGGGGGAAATGAGAGGGTGAGGAAAGGGTGAGGGTGGAAGGTTCAGAGAAGAGGAAATTGCGGGAGTAAACGGACAACGGAAATAAGAAAATTCAGACACGAAAATGCAAAAAAAAGAAAGAAGACAAGATGACGTAGTCGTAGTTATACAGACAGCAGTGGTATTGGCAGAAGTAGCTGTAGCAGTATCATTCTTATAATTACACGATAAGTACCAGGAGTAGCAATAGTAGTGGTAACAGCAGCAGAAGTACTAGCTGTAAAAGAAATAGTAGTAATAGTACTAATGTTATTGTCATCATTTTTACAACTGTTTATGCTAAGAGAGCAATTAAAAAGAAAAAGAAAAAAAACTGAAAAAGGCGAAGATGATTGAAAGGGCATATAGTTAATATGATATTGTTGTCATAACACTACCCTCGATGTGTATGTTTTTTGAATGTATGTTTATGTGACGTAAGGTAGGGAGGAGCATGGAGGGGGGAGGGGGTGATGCGTCTAATTATTCTACAATCTGTTGCTCTCTGACT
>NW_020869653.1:404331-406831 GCF_003789085.1 Penaeus vannamei | reverse complement strand
TAATATATATATATATACATATACATACATACATACACACACACACACACACACACACACACACACACACACACACACACACAACACACACACACACACACACACACACACACACACACACACACACACACACACACACACACACACACACACACACACACACACACACACACACACACACACACACACACACACACACACACACACACACATATATATATATATATATATATATATGATATATAATTATATAATAATATATATATATATACAAATATATAAATATATAAAATATAAACATATAAACATATATATATAATATTATATATATATATATATATATATATATATATACATATATATATATTATATTATATATATATAATATATATATATATATATATATATATATATACATATATAATATATATATATATTATATATATATATATATATATATACATATATATATATATATATATATATATATATATATACATATATATGTATATATATACATATATATATATATATATATAATATATATATATATATATATATATATATATATACATATATACATATATATATATATATATATATATATATATATATATATAATATATATATATATATATATAGATATATAGTATGTGTATTGTGTAAATATATAGATAGATAGAATATATCCCTATCTGTCATTTATTTACCTAATAACTATCTATCTGTCAATCTCTCCCCATCTACTCAATTTCTCTCATGTCCTCTTTCTCTTTGTTTATCACTTCCTCTTTATTCTCTTCTAGCCTGTCTCTCTTTTTCTCTCTCTCTCTCTGTAACTCTCTGTCTCTCTCTCTCTCTCCCTCTCCCTCCCTCTCCCTCCCTCTGTCCCTTCCTTTCTCCCTGACTCCTCCCTCCCTCCCTCCCTCCAGACGTTCTCATCTCCCGTTTTCTCTATTTCCAGGCAATTTTGGGCACGCGTCCCCACCTCCTTTATTGCCATCTCCTCTCTCCTCTCTTTCGCGCATCGCCAGACCGATAAACGGCGCCATATTGTCACCTGCTTCCCGCTCTCTGCCAACAACAGCCCCGTTGTCCCTAAACCATAAAAGACGATCAACTCGCCCACATCCGCAGATCATTAACAGCTAATAAATTGGGACAGCAAATTCGCGCGCCGGAGAGAACATTAGCGTTAATAACAGCTCGGACAACTAACACGTGCCGATTGTTGTGGAAGATCAGCTGATGACCCCCGTCTGTTGTCTTTTTTTTCACCCCCGAGTAGTGCTACGTCATCCCTAAGTACCATGCGGGTCTTCGGCCTTAGGGAAGGCGTTGGTAAGGGCTGTTTTCGAGTGTTCGTGAAGGAAGAAGTAATATCCGTCTTGCCCCGAGCGGTTATGAGTAATGATGGTATCATATCCGACTCACGTCTAGATGAACATCGCGTAACCTTTGGAAGATATCGACCTTATGGTGTTATTCTATAAGAGTCAGTCTGCCTTGTCAGATGGGTATGGTTTTAATATGATCACGTTTAATAACACCGTTTGTTATGGATCTTTCTTCTCTCGCGGCACGAAGCACGCAGCAACAAGGCAAAGAGATAGACAAACAGAAAGACTGGCAGATACACACACACACACACACACACACACACACACACACACACACACACACACACACACACACACACACACACTCACACACTCACTCACTCACTCACTCACTCTCTCTCTCTCTCTCTTCTCTCTCTCTCTCTTCTCTCTTCTCTCGATTGACAGATTGATAGATAAAGATAGATAGATAGGATAATATAGATAGATAGAGAGATAGATAGATAGAGAGAGAGAGAGAGAGAGAGAGAGAGAGACAGACAGACAGACAGACAGACAGACAGACAGACAGACAGACAGACAGACAGACAGACAGACAGACAGACAGAAACAGACAGAGACAGAGACGAGAGAAAAGATCGAGAGCGAGAGAAAGAGAGAAAGAGAAAAATGAAAATGAAAATGAAAAAAGCGAAAGCGAAGGAAAAAAAGAGTAAGAGACAGACAGACGAAAAAGCGAGAAAGACGGACAGACCGCAATGGTGACCAAAAAATAAAAGCCCCTGTTTTCGACAAACAAACCGTCCTGTCCAATTAATCACCCGCACGAGTGTCCAACGAAAAGTTTAAGCTGCGCGGTTCGAGACTCACCTGCTGGCGGCCGGCTTACCTGGTCTGCTTCCATTACCGTGATGCTATTTTTGTCGTCGCCGCCGCACGGGTCAAAGTGCGTAAACAAGAAAACAACAGATGCATAGAAAGAGAGAAACACGTGTCCAAGCTTGCGTGGTGTTTTTTTGTACTTCATGATATTTACGTTTGAATTTCTGTTTACATGTTTATATGTGTTTACATTCCCCCCTGTAATATGCGTGTTATTTCGTGTTTATACGGTACCTCACGTCCTTCCATCTTTGTGCAGTATAATATATCTGATTATG
>NW_020869653.1:389331-396831 GCF_003789085.1 Penaeus vannamei | reverse complement strand
AATGGAGTGAGCGATCTTGTCTGTGTGTTGAAATTCCTTGAGGTTTCTCAAGATGGCTCCCGAAGAAAGGGCTTACGGCCGGGGATGAATAAAGCAAGTGGGTCAGACGGACAGTTGTGAGAGTGAATATCCTCATGTGGCTCGGGCGTATGAGTAAGTGGAAGAGCAACCGCAACGTAGGGTTGAATCACACCGCATTCATAAGCCAGAAATTGCGTTCATTTTAACGGGTTCACTAAGACTTTTTGCGTGGCCTCTAATAACTCGCCTACCTGAAATGTTTATGTCTTAACCACTCACCTGCACCGCAACTCTCACCTGTGCCTCTCGCAGCCCTCCTCGCCTGCACCTCACTCTTTTCACCTGCTTGTTAAGACAGGCTCTTTTGCTCTTATACAGCTCGCTTACATATTGCCATTTCATAATCGATGTATTTTAGACTTAAAATTTACTTGCATTTTGGGAATATATATACATACAGATAGATATATAGATATATATACGTATACGTACGTATACGTATATATACGTATCTATCATTTTGTCTATATCTGTCTTTCTATCTGTCTCTCTATCTGTCTATCTACTATCCCTCACACACACACACACACACACACACACACACACACACACACACACACACACACACACACACACCACACACACACACACACACACACGCACACACGCACCACGCGCACGCACGCACGCACGCACGCACACGCACACGCACACACGCACACACGCACACACACACACACACACACACACACACACACACACACACACACACACACACACACACACCACTTTCACACATACTCTCACACACAGAGTGCATGTGTGAGTTTGTTAATTTATCTAAAGAAAATCATGCATTTCTTCATTTACATTAACGAATAGGAACAATTCTGCAGCGGACCCGCACCCGCCTCCCCCGCGCCAAATCTGCTCCCCCGCTCGTGAAATCCCCGGCGCTCGAGAGGGAAATCATAATCGCTCACCAACTGTCTCGCGTAAAAAAGAATCCCGATTTTACGCTCCCTGTCGCTAATCCTACCTTATGGCATTTTTTTTTTTTTTTGCTTCTTCCCGAAGGAGGGATTTCGATTTGGCGGCGGCGGAGGAGGAAAGGGAGGGAGGAGGGGGGGGGGGGATGGGGGAGGGAGAAGGGAGGAGGGAGGATGAGAAGGGGGAGAAGGGAGGAGGAGAGGAAGAAGGGAGGAGGGAAGATAGGAAGTAGGGGGGAGTTAGAGGAGGAGGCAGGAAGGAGGAAGGAGGAGAGGGAAGAAGAGGAAGAGGAAGAGCAGAGGGAGGAGAAGAAGAAAAAGAAGAAGGAGTTGGAGGGGGAGAAGGAGGAGGAAGAGGAAGAGGGAAAGGCGCGTACTCCGACGCAAAAGGTTAGGAGTCATTAGCGGTTCTTACTCTTTCTTGTGTGACCAGTTCCTCTATGCACTCCCCTCCTTAACGACCCCCCTCTCTAACTCTTCACCGCCCCTACCCCCTTTTTTTTCTTCTGCGTCTCCTCCAGGTCTCTGTTATGCTAATGCTGTGTGTCATGCTTATTTGTCGATGATTTCTCCCTACGTTCGAACGACCAAGGCGAGGGAAATATTTTTTGCGGGGGGGGGGGGGCGTAACTCCCTTCTCGCCTCCCCTCCACAAAAGAATTTGCGGTCCGAATTTCTTGGGACGCTTCGAGATGCGAAGTTGAGGATGACGTGAGAGCAAGGAGTAGGGGAGGGAAGAGGAGGGGAGGGGTGAGTGGGTGGTGGTTAGGGGAGGGGAGTGGAGGGATGGGGGGATGGGAGGGGAGGGAAGGGAGGGGGTGAGTGGGTGGAGGTTAGGGGAGGGGAGTAGAGGGAGGGAAGGAAAGGGGAGTGGAATGGAATGTAGGGGAGGGGAAGGGGTGGACGGGAGGGGAGGGGATGGGGAGGGCATGAGTGGGTGGAGGTGTTTTTTTCCTTGCGGCCTCGCGAAAAGATTATCCCAAGGCCTTGTCACGAGCTGAGAGCCGTTTTGCGTCAACCGAAGGAATTATCATAGATGTATGAAGGTCTTAAGTCCTGTCTGCCCCCCCCCCCCTTCGTGATATCTAAATGTCTTGGCATTGTGTGTGTGAAGGAGAGAGGAGGAAAGGATATATGCAAACAAATATAAACAAGTTGATTGTTTACTTAGCTGCGGCAGGTGTGGAGAGTGAGCACTGTATTTTTTCCCTGTTTGTTGGGATTACGGATTCGTGAGTGACGCTAAGAACAGTTCCTTCCTTTCTGCTTCTGCTTGAAGTCGTTTGTGTTTTTGTAGCGCCTTAGGCTATTTTATTTTGTACATGCTGTCCAATAACGTTTTTGTCAGTGGGTTTAGTTATATTCATATGCATATATATATGTATATATGTATGTATATGTATATATATGTATATGTACATATATTATATGTATATATGTATATGTATATAGTATGTATATGTATATATATGCATATATATATATATATATATATATATATATATATATATATATGCATATGTATATATGCATATGTATATATATGCATATGTATATATATGTATATGTATATGTATATGTATATGTATATGTATGTATATGTATGTATATGTATATGTATGTATATATGTATATGTAATGTATATGTATATGTATGTATATGTATATGTATGTGATATGTATATGTATGTATATGTATATGTATGTATATGTATATGTTATTATATGTATATGTATGTATGTATATGTATGTATATGTATGTTTTATATGCATATGTATATGTATGCATGTATGTATGTATGTATGTATATATGTATATGTATATATTATAATATATATATATATATATATATATATATATATATATATATATATATGTATGTATGTATGTATGTATGTGTCTGTGTATTAACATTTTTAGTCTCTCTGTCTGTCTATCATTTTTTTGTTTGATTGCCTCTCTCTCTCCCCCCCCCCCCTCTCTCACTCATCTCTCTCTCTCTCTCTCTCTCTCTCTCTCTCTCTCTCTCTCTCTCTCTCTCTCTCTCTCTCTTCTCTCTCTCTCTCTCTCCTCTTCTCTCTCTCTCTCTCTCTCTCTCTCTCTCTCTCTCTCTCTCTCTCTCTCTCTCTCTCTCTCTCTCTCTCTCTCTCTCTCTCTCCTCTCTCCTCTCTCTCTCTTCCTCTCTCCTCTCTCTCTCTCTCCTCCCTCCTCTCTCTCTCTTTCACTCATTCTCTCTATCTCTTCTCCCTCTCTCCTCTCTCCTCTCCCCTCTCTCTCTCTCTCTCTCTCTCTCTCTCTCTCTCTCTCTCTCTCTCTCTCTCTCTCTCCTCTCTCTCTCTCTCTCTCTCTCTCTCTCTCCCCCTCTCTCTCTCTCTCTCTCTCTCTCTCTCTCTCTCTCTCTCTCTCTCTCTCTCTCTCTCTCTCTCTCTCTCTCTCTCTCTCTCTCTCTCTCTCTCTCTCTCTCTCTCCCGCCCTCGCCCAAGGTGTTTTAAATCTCACTCTTTATTGCATACATGAATGTTTACATGAAGTTTTGGACAGGATGAATTGAATACACACAATTATCTCTGATTTAAAGCTTCCATTACCTCGGGTTGATGCTCGTCTTTCAGGAAAAAAGATCTTAGAGATGCATTAATAGCTGCGTTATGCAATGACGCTTTTCCAGTAGGATGAGTTTTACCGCATGAATAATTTGCGAATGCAAATAGAAAACGCAATTTAGAGCAAAACCTAAAATCTTTGCACCGCGGTTGGCATCACTCAATTGAAGCACGTGTTAAGCGCCATCTTAGGATAATCACGTTTTTACCGGACTCTTCGCTCACGGTCCTCGCCCTTTCGCTCACATAACAATCTAGGCTGGATTAAGGCCCTCAACAATAAGGAATAATTACGAAAATCAGCGATGGCCGCGGGAGTAGCCAGCGCCCCGTATGACACCTGTGTCTTACCTTCGAGCCTCATTAACCGTAACGGCGGCACAATTGCGGGCTGTCGCACGATTCTGGTCTTAACGCACGGGCCGCTGAGGGTCGATTTTCTTCTGGGTGGAAAACGGCGCGTGGTCCTCTCTGGATTCGGATTACAGTTTACATTTGCCACATGTCAAGGAGCTAATCATGACTGGCGTGGCGTTTCAGTCTCGGCCTTATAGCGGGCGTCCGTAAGGACCAAGGTGCTCTGAGGCAGATCGAGGGATAGGCCAGGAGAGGAGCGCCTCGTGCCCGGACGGACAACACCTGACAGAGCCGCAAGCAAGAGTACAACTGGGTGACAATATGGCGGCCGAATCATTGGCTCCATTTTGGAATTTATGACTTTCACTCTTTGTGATGGATGACGACTCTAGGGTGTTTTATTAGGCGAAAATAGTTGCGGCGTCCGACCTTGATCGCCGGCCTCGCCGCGACTGAACTGAGCGCTCATGGCACGGGACCTCGGGTGCCCGCCTCGGCGCAGCGGCGGCCTCGATGCCATTCACGAAGGCGTGTGAAGGCATGGCGAGACACGAGGCATGAATGCTAATTAACATTCATGAAGAGTCGCAAAACAGATAACTCAGTTGCACAAACAGCGAATTAGATAAAATTGCCTGCAAGAAGTGATTGCGCGCGCCCCAAGGGCAGGCCTCAGGCAAGGCTTCCCAAAAAACTCGTCTGTATATTCGCCTGCCGCGGTAGGTGCGCTTGGGACATTTCTCGAAATGTTTCCCCTGGTCGGAGGACGAAGCCTGGTGGCACAATCCACTCGTGGTTTGGCAACCGCAAGGACGGGCTGGTGGCACCCGAAGAAGACATCCCGATGAACAGCCTAAAAAGAAAGATAGAAAAGGATAAATCAGGAGACGAGCAAAGTGAGAAGCGAGTGCTCTGGTGTCTAATGGCTGACTTTATCTGCGCATATCTATGAAGTGAATGTGGGTGATGCGTGATCTCCAATCTCAGATGCATGTTTAAGATAACAGTTATAAAATCTTAGATGAACATGCAAACAAGGCCTTGCCCTTGTCAAGACTGAAACGCGCGCGCGCGCACACACACACACACACACACACACACACACACACACACACACACACACACACACACACACACACACACACACACACACAAAAGCGTGTCGTATGCGTGTAGATGTTCATGTTCAACCTGCCGTCCTTGTCAGCTGTTTAGGCTAATTGGCTGAGTCACCAGTTGGCGGATTTTTTTTTCTGTGCCATTGGATTAACACTTGCCGAGATAATCTAGATTTGAATAATTACAGAGCGCACCCTTCTTTCCTGCTTTTTTACGTGTGTGTCACTGGGTATCTATGTCGATGAACGTGCGGCCGATTTTTCCACGGCCGATTTCTGCATTTTTCAGTGCATGTGAGTTGTGTATTGTTGCAATGGGTAGTTGGGGTTTTAAAGTCGAGGTTTGTTTATATCGAAATATGTATCTCTCTCTGTCTGGTCTCTCTCTTTCTCTTCTCTTCTTCTCTCTCTTCTCTGTCTCTCTCTCTCTCTCTCTCTCTCTCTCTTCTCTCTCTCTCTCTCTCTCTCTCTCTCTCTCTCTCTCTCTCTCTCTCTCTCTCTCTCTCTCTCTCTCTCTCTCTCTCTCTCTCTCCCTCTCTCCCTCTCTCCCTCTCTCCTCCTCCCTCTCTCCCTCTCTCTCTCTCTCTTTCTCTCTCTCTCTGATTTCGTATAAATCAGCGTAATTTTTGCTCTTTATTTCGTCATTAAGTCGATTATTCTTGTTGCTCCCCATTGCGCTATATTTCCTTCTTCACTGCCGTCTTATCTTCCTTCCATCTTCCGAAAGGCTTCCTGCTTGCCTTCTCTGCATCCTTCGCGTTTTGTTAAGGAGGAGGAAGCAAAAGTCGCCCCCCCCCCCCTCACTCCGCTTTTCTCAATCCATCCTCTGACTCCTTCTAGTTTCCTCCATCTTCCTCCATCCCCCCCTCCTTCTCCCCCCCCCCCCCCTTGCACCACCCCATCGGAAACTTCGGAGATCGAAATGACGAAGCAAGGACCGGGGGAAGGGGGGGGGGTCGAGGCGAGGCTCCCGAGGTTCTTTGTTGTCGAGTCGGTCCTCGCCTCTCGTCTGTTCCTCTTGCCCCGTCCTCCGTTGGCCCCTCCCCCCTCCTCCGTACTATCTCCCCTCTTCCCCCCCCCTTGCTCTCTACACTCCCCTCCCTCTCCCCCAGGTTCGCCCCTTCCCTCCCCCTGCTCCACTGTCTCCCCTTCCCTCTCCCCCTCCACGTACTGTCTCCCCTTCCCTCTCCCCTTCCACCTAGTATCTCCCCTCCCCTCCCCCACCCTCCACCCCGATTCGAGATCCTCTTGGCCTTCGTCTGCTTCCTCGTGTTCACCTTCACCGCCTCCCCCCACCTCCCTCCCCTCAACCCCCCCCCTCCAGACCTCCGCCATTTCTGCACTTTGCTTGGTTTTTCATATCGCATTTCGTCTGTTCTGATCCTCTGGATGGGAAAAAAGGCCTCGATTTCTGTATTGTTTAGAGGATTGAGTGTTTATTATTGTTATTGCTAAGTCTAGTATCGATGTTTGGCTTTAGATTGCCTTCAGAGTTTTTCCTTTTCCTTCCTGAAGCCTAATTTCTCTTGTTTCGAATATGCATTATTACGCACTTAGAGAGTTTCAGTGTTTTCCTTCATTTTAGAATACTTCCCTATTCTCTTTCTTCTCTCCTTAGACCCCTTTCTCTTTCTTCTCTCCTTATCCCTCCCTTTTCTCTTTCTTCTCTCCTTATCCCTCCCTTTTCTCTTGCTTCCTTCCTTAATCCCCCTTTTCCCTTTCTTCTCTTCTTATCCTACACTTTTCTCTCTCTTCTCTCTTTATCCTTCCCTTTTCTCTCTCTTCTCTCCTTATCCCCCCATTTATCTTCTGTTTCCTCATATTGTTTCAACGTTTCAAGGTCCGTCTAGCTGCCGCGTCCATGCTGGAAGTCTCCGAAGTCTCGTTGCTGAAGGTCAGGTATTTTTTCCCTCCCGAGTCATTGTAGATTGCAATGAAATATCATGGCTCATTATTTTGATTCCGTGACCTTCGTTCTGTTTGCCTCTAATTAGTTTTTCTTTGTCTTCTAGCGTCTCCGAGTCTCGGCTGGTTATCCTTTCGTTTTGAATCGAATTGGCTGATTAGGCACAGGCGAAGGCGTTAGGTTGGCTGGCCAAATTTTGGAGAGTGGGTTGCTTATTTTCTGTTTTCTGATCTTGTTTTGGTTAATATTGCGTAGGGATCAGTGCAGTTTTTTTCGGAATTATTGTTGTTGTTCGTATTGTAGTTATTATCATTATTGTTATTATTATCATCATTTTTATTGTTTTGTTGATTTTATTATTATTATTATTATTATAGGTCTTGTCATTATCATTATCGATATTATTACCATATTATCATCATTATTCTTGTTGAATTCATGAAAGCCTTTTTATTACCGCATTTTATGCAAAGTCTTGGTGGTATTTTCGTTCTTTAAGAGGAA
>NW_020869653.1:381831-384331 GCF_003789085.1 Penaeus vannamei | reverse complement strand
GCGTATTACTTATTCATTTACTTTATTTGCTTTGTATTATTTATTCATTTTATTTATCACTTGTTTATTTTACTTATTACTTATTTATTTCATCTATTTGCTTTGTACTATTTGTTTATTTTACTTATTACTTATTTATTTACTTTATTTGCTTTATATTATTTACTTATTTTATTTGTTACTTGTTTATTTTACTTATGACTTGTTTGTTTATTTTATTTGCTTTGTATTGTATATTTGTTTTATTTATTACTTGTTTTTCACTTATGACTTGTTTATTTACTTTATTTACTTTGTATTGTTTGTTAATTTTATTTATGACTTGTTTATTTTACTTATGACCTGTTTATTTACTTTATTGGCTTTGTATTATTTATTTATTTTATTTATTACTTGTTTATTTTACTTATCTATGACGTGTTTATTAACTTTATTTGCTTTGTATTGTTTATTTATTTTACTTATTACTTATCTATTTACTTTATTTATTTTGCATTATTTTTTATTTTGTTTATTACTTATTTATTTACTTTGTATTATTTTACTCATTACTTATTTATTTACTTTGTAATATTTATTTATGTTACTTATTTATTGACTGTATTTTCTTTGTATTATTTGTTTATTTAATTATTACTTATTCATTTACTTTGTTTGCTTTGTATTCATTGACGATAAATTGGCCTTTCTTTATAGACTGCAGACTTCATCAACATTAACCATTATCATCACCATCATCATTATTAGCATTATCCTCACAGTCATCATTATCAACATCATGAACATCATCATTGTCCACTTTATCATGTTCACATATATCATTATTGTTATCTTCATTGCTATTGTCACCGTCATTATGCTCATCAGCATCGTTGTTGTCGTTATTATTGTTATTTTCATCATTATCCTTCTCTTCTTTTTGCACTTCCTCCTCCTCCTCCTCCTCATCATCACCATCATTATTTTTACCATCTCAACGCCATCATCATTATCATCACCATCGTTAAAATAATTATAATCATCCAAAACCGTCATTAAAATCCTCCTCTTCCTCCTCCTCTTCATCATCATAAGTGCTGGTTTTGTTGTTATTTCCTGTTTTTAATTATTTTGATATTATTCCTATCAATAGTATTACTGCAGTATCTACGTCTTCATATTCATATCAATATGCATATTCATGCCTGCATCGTCATCGCCATCCGCATTATTTCTATTCCTTATGGCGGGATGTTATAATCATTTTGTATAACATTATCATTGTTATTCATGATATAAGTATTATTTTCCCCCAGTCAAGTTTTTCTTATTCACCATCAATCTTATTCATCATCTTCATAGTGATGCATAATTTTATACACCGGTGGAGCTAACTTACTGTTTTTAGTAGTTACACTAATTGCTGTTGCTACTTTTATTGTTATTATTGGTATCACTTATCGTCTTTATCTTATCAATTCTGTGTTTCGTATTGAACCAACGAATAGAAGAGAAACCCTACGCCTTTAGAGGTTGCAATTTCAACCGCACTAACCTTGCAAGCCCCACCTTCCTCACTTTTTCCCTTCCTTCTTCCTCTTCCCTTTGCCCCTCCCCTCCCCCTCCTACTACTCCTCTTCCTTTGCCCCTCCCCTCCCCCTCCTACTCCTCCTCTTCTTCCTCTCACTCCTCTACTCCTCCTTCCCCAGCCCCTCCTACTCTCCTTCTCCTCAACCCTGCTGCCCTCTACCCACGGTACCCCCCCCCTCCATTCAGCTCCTCCACTTCTTCCTCACCACCTTACCCCCTTTTACTCCTTCATCCTGCCGCCCCCTATCCTCATGTCTCCCCCTTCCCCTCCCCATCCTCGAATCTCCTCATCCCCCACCTCCCTGTCCTGCCTCACCCCCTACCCCATCCCCCAACCACTCCCTTTTCCCTCATCCCCTCCCATCAAGGCGCCTGTCCTCCCTCATCCCCTTTCCTCCCACCCTTCCTTGCCTTCCCTCACCCCTTTCCCCCACCCTTCCCCCTGTCTCCCTCACCCCCTCCCCCCTTCCCCTTCCCCTCATCCCTCCCACCAAGACGCCTGTCCTCCCTCCCCCTTTCCCCCTATCCTCCACCCCTCCCCTTCCCTCATCCCCCTCCCCAGCAAGGCGCCCGACTCACACCTGCGTAACAGATGGCAACCGCGCCAGCCAGGGTACACACGTCTGCCTGCCCTACGCCGCTGCTCCCGTCTCACTGCTGCCGGCGATTCAGGTGGTGCGGCCCGGCGTCTCAGGTGGTTGGTGGTGCCGCCGAGATGTTGACCAGCTGGGGTGGGCTGGGGGGAGGGAGGTAGGGGAAGAGAGGGGGGGGGTCGATTGATGGGGATGCATTGCTGTCGTTGGGGGGGGGTGGAGGGTTGGGCGTTGGGGGGGGGTGGAGGAGGGTTGGGCGTTGGGGGGTGGGGGTGGGAGGAGGGTTGGGCGTTGGGGGGTGGAGGAGGGTTGGGCGTTAGGGGTGGGGTGGAGGAGGG
>NW_020869653.1:371831-374331 GCF_003789085.1 Penaeus vannamei | reverse complement strand
TTCTAGACACCCCCCTCCCCACTTTCGGTCCAGGCCATAAAAATGTCGGTTGAATAGGATGACCAATGTCCATCAGCTGACTTGTCGTATTTTGCCAATTTCACAACAGACGGTTGTCCCTGGCGATGTATTTCTTGTTGATCACTTCTCTCTCTTTCTCTCTTTCATTTCTCTGTCTATCTCTTTTCTTTCTCTACTTCACTCTCTCTCTATCTGTATCTTTCTCTCCTTCTCTCTATCTCTCTCTATATCTTTCTCTCCTTCTCTCTCTCTCTATCTATCTATATCTTTCTCTCCTCTCTCTCTATATCTATATCTTTCTCTTCTCTCTCCTTCAACTCTCTCTCTCTCTCTCTCTCTCTCTCTCTCTCTCTCTCTCTTACTCCCCCCCTCTTATAGATCTAAAAGGAAAACTCACCTACAAACCTTTACAAAGCAACAACTCACACTGTTATAATAGGACTGCTCAAAGTGACACTAGGATTATAGCAATCATCGACATCGGTTCCTATACGAATACATCTGATGATTTATGTGTTCAGAGTCCCCACTGCTTGTACTTAGTAATTTGTACTTGTTTTTGTTGTGTCGATTCCCATAATTACTGCACTACACTTTTGTCTATACGTATGTACACTTTTTTGAAAGATTCGATCTTGCTTATGTTATATTTTTTGTTTTCTATTTTTGTGGTGAGCTGTGATATCGTGGATCTTTTTACTTTGGTGTATTACACACACACACGCACACGCACACACATAAACATACAGATACACATACACACACGCACACACGCACACGCACACGCACACGCACACACACACACACACACACATATATATACACATACACACACATACACATACAGATACAGATACACATACACATACAGATACACATACACATACAGATACACATACACATACAACACACACACACACGCACACGCACACACGCATATATATATATATATATATATATATATATATATATATATATATATATATATACACACGTGTGTGTGTGTGTGAATATATTTGTGTATGTATGTATGAATGTATATATATATATATATATATATATATATATATATATATATATATAATGTATGTGTGTGTGTGTGTGTTGTGTGTGTGTGTGTGTGTGTGTGTGTGTGTGTGTGTGTGTGTGTGTGTGTGTGTGTGTGTGTGTGTGTGTGTGTGTGTGTGTGTGTGTGTGTGTGTATTGGTGTGTGTGTGTTTGTGTGTGTGTGCGTTTGTCTGTTTACGATTTTATGGAAGAGGAGGAAATATGTAATCTCGCATGTTTGTTTGTTTATATGTGCATATGTTGACATGTGAGTGAAAGTATTATATTACTTGCGTTAACCTCTATATAATCTCGCATGTTTGTTTGTTTATATGTGCATATATAATCAGAGGCTGTATGTGTGTATTGTGTACTTTCCTTGCTTTTGAATACAAGCAGAGAAGGAGAGAAAATAGGAAAAAGGTAAAAAATAAAACGAGAAAAGGAGAGGGAGAGAAAAATTATAAAACGAAAAGGAGAATGATTAAGTGAGTGTTTGAGAGAGAGAAAGGGGGATGGGAATGAAACGTGAAAAATGGGATGAGAAAAGTGTAAGAAAAATAAGCAAAGGCAGAGATGACGCAAGCACCACCACCAGCAGGTACAGAGAGCCCCGGCAGCAGGTAGGACACGAGTGGCGTGGTTGTTGGCCCTGTCCCGAGTAAGGACAGCTGCCACCAGGGACAGGACAGGTTCAGGTCCGGCCAACATCTGCATCTGTTGCCCGCCAGGCCCTCCAGCCGAGGTCCCTGCTTCCTTCGCGCGCTCGCTCCTCTCGAAGTCTCCGGAGGGGTGGGGGGGGGGTCTTCGGGGTGCTGTTGTTGTTTCACGACGTAAATGTGATTCATTATCGAGGAGGAAAAGTACGTTGATTAAGATGGGTATCAGAGAACCAAGGATTAGCTGCTTTCGGGTTGGCGCTGGAGCTTTCCTCCCCTCTTTACCGGAGAGCAGCTGCGCGCGCGGCTGCAAGGCCGAGTTGCCAAATGCCCTTTTCATAGAACGTTTAGATTGAAGCCACGGCTTTCGTCAGTGTCTTTCAATTACTTCTGTATGTAAACTCGTCGTCTCCCAATAATCTCCAAGCGACATAGCCAAAGATCGCCTTCGCCACGAAGCTACACGGTTAAAGAAAGAGAAACGAAAGCCGGGAAGCGAGAGCAGCTGCGGGTTCCCCACTGCACCTGGTTGGGCCGAGGGCACGGACATAATGGGTAGGCAACCGGGTCCTCCCTTTTTTATTTTCTTACTTCCATAGGACACATCATACGGACATTCAGAGTTTCCCTCGACCCTCCTCTACGGCCAGATATATTTTGCGTCAAGTCACACAGCCTCGATGGGCCACCAAGCTGAAGCGTCTGATGCTGAGCTGCTTCTTCCGCCCATTAATGAGAACAACCCCCCCCACCCCTCTCGAAAAATATCTCAG
>NW_020869653.1:359331-366831 GCF_003789085.1 Penaeus vannamei | reverse complement strand
AATGAATATATGACAATTAAGATTATTATTTTCCATCCATTTTGAAAATAAAAGAGACCAAAATGTTCGACCATATTAACAAAGCATCCGTAACTCTTGTGACGTCATCAGAATAAACCCCATGTATTTTATTTTCCAAAGATAGAATCAGACGCCAAGACACCTCCTCAAGTTGTTACAGATCTAGCCTTTCCCTTGTATAACAGCCCCGGACAGGTGAGCGGGACCCGAGAACTCCTCGCAGACCAGCCTTGAGTCGGCCTTTCTGGACCACTCTGGAGATGCCTTCAGCTCGGGACAGGTGTTGACCAGAAGGAGACTTTCGCCGAGCCTCCGAAATGACCGCAACACCTCTGGCGCCATTAACCGCTACATAATTGCCATCATTACGATCATTAACACCGCCGCTCCTGCCATCTCGCCCCGCCGTCCCGCGTCCCCGATCTGGTTGATGTCGTGGAATTACCCTCCTTGATTACACTGTTTCGTCCCGTTCTTGTCACTGCTCCGTGGGCGCTTCGTCACTGTGTCACGGTCGACACGAGTTCACTATTTGCTCCGCTGAGGGCTGTATGATCTAGTTTGGGTGACTGTAAAGCCGCAAATTGTTATGTTCTTTTGGTATGCTGTTGAGGTAACTAGTTTGTTTTTATTCCGCACTGAGGCATGTTTGGTACTCGTCCTGGTGACAATAAAGTCGTCTTTACTACGCCATTAGAGATTTTATTAGTTCCTCGCGAAATAACATCGCTTCATACATGTGCACACATCCATAGTCCAGCACTTTATATACTCCATATTAGGCAGGGATAAAAGTTTTCTTATTTTTCTTCCTTTTTCAGTCTTAGTATATATACCAGTTACCAGAAAAATGTAATAATTCTAAGGAAATGTTCTATTTTTATTCCTCCCTTGGCCCTAGCATATATGCTACACTTAATGTAATCCGTGGCAGAAACGAAGGAAGGTCTTCATATCTTTCCCTTCATTTTTCTAGAAAATTCAGTTACTTACCACATCAATCATAATGTCTAATTCATGTTAGATTTGAATGGGAACTCTTTTCCTCTTCAGCTCCCAGCCCCAGCATCCCTAGGACCTTAACATATACGAGTTCCAGATAGCCGCTTATCGCCGGAGGAATGCCCGTATCTCCGTCCATTTCCTTGCGCTGAACTCTGCTCTTGGGCGCCGGCGAGTCCTGCTTAAGAGGAACTTATCGCCAGCGCCAGTCTCCCGTTTTTGTTTCTTGTCATTATCATTTACAAGCGAACACGTTGTTGTTGTTGCTTCTGCTGCTGCTGTTGTTGTTGTTGTGGTTATTGTTGTTGCTGTTGTTTGTGTGTGTGTTTTTTTTTTGCGTTGTGAGTTTTCATCTCGGCGAAGTGATTGTTTTATAATTCTCGAACACTTGTTTTTATACTGGTTTTCATTTTGCATTATTTTTTATTTCATATTAATCCTCCTCGCCGTAGCAGGGGGATCTCCGTGGTCGCATTGGCCAATTACTCTCGCACCAGAGAGTATATCCGATCCGAATTAGAGTTAGAAAAAAAAGAAAGAATTAGTTCGCTTCGCCTTAATCGTCCTTATTAGCGAGCACCATCAGCTTTCCAAAGTTTTATCTCCCTCTTCTCCCCTCTATCCATCCTCCTCCTCTTCCCCCTCTCTCTCCCCACTCTTTCTCCTCTTCCCCCTTCTCTCCCTACTCTTCCTCTTTCTCCTCCTCCTCCCTCTCTCTCCACTCTTCCTCCTCTCCCTCCTACCTCCTCCTCCCCCTTCTCTCCCTACTTTCGTTCCTCCTCCTCTTCCCCCCTCTTTCCCCACTCTTTCTCCTCCTCCTCCTCTCTCTCCCCACTCTTCTTCCTCCTCCTCCTCTCTCCTCACTCTTCTTCCGCCTCCTCCTCTCTCTCCGCTCTTCTTCCACCTCCTCCTCCTCTCTCTCTCCCACTCTCCTTCTCTCTCTCCACTCTTCTTCCGCCTCCTCCTCCTCCCTCTCTTCCTACTTTCCCTCCTCCTCCTCCTCTCTCTCCTCCCTCTCTTCCTCCTCCTCCTCCTCCTCCTCCCTCTCTTTCCCTTCTTCCCCCCCAACCCCACCCGCCCGTGATCCTCGGCGCAAACCCCCGCCACAGCCGACACCGCCGCGGCTGCACCGTACTCATTATGGGGCAGCTGGGACCTCCACTTGATACAAAGGATGGGTGACCGTGGGCACGACCGGCGGGGTGGAAGGGGATTTGATGGGGCGGCTGTGTGTGTGGTTGGGGGAGGGGAAAGAGAGGGGGGCGAGGGGAAAGGGGAGATAGAGAGAGGGGCCGGCTGGGCACACTGTTTAACTGGGTATGGGTATAATGGAGAGTGAATTATGGAAATCAGCAGGGACCAGATTGGCTGGGGACGCGTGCGCTTGGGTGTTTGCAGGTGTGCGTGTGTGTGTGTGTGTGTGTGTGTGTGTGTGTGTGTGTGTGTGTGTGTGTGTGTGTGTGGTGTGTGTGTGTGTGTGTGTGTGTGTAAAGATAGATAGACGCGTTAATACGTATCAAAAAAAATCTTGCAGTCATAAGAAAATATAACGATGACATTAAAAAGACTCATCAAGATATATTAGGAAATAAGAAAGGGGAGGAAGAGACGTAGGAGAAGAGAGAGGAAGGGGAGAAGCAAAAGGCCTGAGGTAGACATGGAGGGAAGAGAAGAAATAAGTGAGTGAGGGAAAGAGGGAGATAGTTAAAGAAAGATGGAGTGAGGGAAGCACACAAGGAGGGTGAGAGGGAGTGTGGATAGGAGAAAGGAGTGAGAAAGGGAGAAAGGGACAGAGAAAAGAGAAAGAGAAAGAGAAAGAGAAAGAGAAAGAGAAAGAGAAGAGAAAGAGAAAGAGAAAGAGAAAGAGAAAGAAAGAGAGAGAGAGATGAGAGAGAGGAGAGAGCGAGCCGAAAAGACGGAGAGGAAGGCCGGAGAGAGAGAGGGGCGAGGCAAGGTGTGCCTATGACAGCCCTGATAGGTCCATCTCCGGTTTATGTTTAGACCCTCACGTAAACACAGGGATATGTGTTGGTGTCCTTTGTTATTGTAGTCTAGTGGGACTCTTTTGATCGTCTGTCCGTTTACATAATTGAGTTTTACGTAATCTACAACGAAGTCGATCTGAAATTTAGTTCTGTGGGGTTATTCTTGTTATTTTTCCGTGATACTGATTTCACAGTAGTCTAATCGATCTGACATAGCACGAGGAAGTTGAATCGGAACTTCCTAATATAAAAAAAAAACTCAAATATGTTCTTCCTCTTTTCTTTACCGGATTCATCCACGATTCCGATTCTTCATCATGAAATACACTCATTATCCCTCCCCCCCCCACCCTCCGTCCCCGTGTCCCGCCTCAGTTCTCCGGTCACGTGATGTTTGGCTCCTGAAGTAAACACAAGGCTCTTCGGACACGGTTTATTTTGATTTCGTCTCCGGCCGCGGCTCCGCTCCTGACAACACCCGTCTATCTCTCGTCTCTTTGTTCTTTTCTTCTGTTCGTCTTTTTTTGTTGTTTGTTGTTGCGAAAGGATGTTATGTAGGATTTTTTATGGGGGTTATATTTCAGTGGTTTTGTTTAGGTTGATTTGCGAATGTTCAGGGACATAGTGATTGTTGGGTAAGCAAAAGTGTGGCGGAATTTTTTTTTTCTTTTATATCAACTTTTTTTCTGTGTATTTTGATTTGAACCTTTTTGTAATCTTCTGTCTGTTTCTCTGCTTTCTTTCTTTTCATTTTCAATACGGCACTCCCAAGAACACACACACACGCACACACACACACACACACACACACACACACACACACACACACACACACACACACACACACAACACACACACACACACACACACACAACACACACACACACACACACACAACACACACACACACACACACACACACACACACACACACACACACACACACACACAACACACATACACACACACACACGCACACACACACACACACACACACACACACACACACACACACACACACACACACACACACACACACACACACACACACACACACACACACACACACACACGTATAATCATGTATGTGTGAATGTTCATGTGTATTAATGTCTATTTATCTCTATTAATTCCTTATCCTCTCTCTTGTTCCTCTTTCCAGTTCTTCTTCCCCTTCTCTCCTACTTCTTTGATCCTCTACTCCTTCTCTTTACCTCTTTTCCTTCTGTCCTTCCCCGTCTCCCCTCCTTCCTTCCTTCCACTTCTCTCGTAATCTCTCCTCCTTCTTTGATTCTTCTCCTTCTCTGAGCCTTCTCCTTCCTCTTTCTCTCCTTCTCCTTCTCTCGTAATCTCTCCTTATCCTTCTCTCGTAATCTCTCCTTATCCTTCTCCCTCTCTCCTTATCCTTATTCTCTCCTCCTTTTCCTCTCTTACTCTCGTAATCTCTTCTTCTCCTTCTCCTTCTCTCTTGATATCCTTCTCCTTCTCCCCTTCCCGTTCTCTCTCCTTCTATCCTTCCCCTTCTTTCCCTCTCCTTCTCCCCTTCCCGTTCTCTCTACTTCTATCCTTCCCCTTCTTTCCCTCTCCTTCTCCCCTTCCCGTTCTCTCTCCTATCCTTCCTCTTCTTTCCCTCTACTTCTCCTCTTCCCGTTCTCTCTCCTATCCTTCCCCTTCTTTCCCTCTCCTTCTCCCCTTTCCCTTCTATCCCTATCCTTCTCCCCTTCCCGTTCTCTCTCCTTCTATCCTTCCCCTTCTTTCCCTCTCCTTCTCCCCTTTCCCTTCTTTCCCTCTCCTTCTCCCCTTTCCCTTCTTTCCTCTCCTTCTCCCCCTTTCCCCTTTCTCTCTCCTTCTACCCTTCCCCTTCCCTCTCCCTTTCCCCTTCAGTTCTCTCTCCTATCCCTTCCCCTTCTTCCCCCCCCTCTCCTTTCTATCGCTTTCCCCTTCTTTCCCTCTCCTTCTCCCTTTCCCTTTCTCTCTCCTATCTTTCCCCTTCTTTCTCTCCTTCCAGAGCTCCTGCCCGTCAGTCACGGCGGACATAAACACCGTCAGGTCGCACCGGCTCGCAAACTTCCTCTCCTTTCCTCAAGATCTTTGTGTTTCATTTTCCTTTTGCTTGTCTGCTTGTTTTTCCTCGTCTGGAATGCTGATTGGGCTCGTCGACACCTAGGGCTCGTCGCTCGCTCTCTGTCTGTCTGTCTGGCTCGCTTCTTCTCTCTCTTCTGATTCGTGTTGTTTTTATTGTTGTTGCTGTGATTGTTTTGGTATTGTTGTTATCATTATAGCCTTTATCGTCTGCTTCTCATCTCTCTCTCTCTCTCTCTCTTCTTTCGCTTTCTCTTCCTCTCTTTTCTCTCTCTCTCTCTCTCTCTCTCTCTCTCTCTCTCTCTCTCTCTCTCTCTCTCTCTCTCTCCTCTCTCTCTCTTCTCTCTCTCTCTCTCCTCTCTCTCTCTCTCTCTCTCTCTCTCTCTCTCCTCCCCCCCCCTCTCTCTCTCTCATCTCTCTCTCTCTCTCTCTCTCTCTCTCTTCTCTCTTCTCCCTCTCTCTCTCTCTTTTCTCTCTCTCTCTCTCTCTCCCTCTCCCTCTCCCTCTCCTCTTCCCTCTCCCTCTCCCTCTCCCTCTCCTCTCCCTCCCTTCCCTCCCTCCTCCCTCCCCTCCTCTCTCTCACCCTTACTTTGCCCATCATCTGATTTATTCACAATAACCTCCTCTTCTCATAGCCCCTCTTCCGCTCCCCTCCCACCCCAGCCCACCCTCTCCTCCCTCCTCCCTCTCCACCCAGCCCCGCACCATAGGCGTCCCAATGCCAGGTACAGTGTGTCAGACGCTGTAACCCGACGCTCACTCTACCCGTCAGCCCAAGCGACACACCGTACCAGCTGCTGTGGGCGGTGTGAAGGTGACTGCTTTCGACATCTTTTTCATGTTTCTTATTTCCAGTAGTTTCTCTGTGTATGTTTGGCTATCTGTCTCTCTCTGTTTCTCTGTGTATGTTTGGCTATCTGTCTCTCTCTGTTTCTCTGTCTTCTGTCTCTTCTCTCTTCTCTCTCTCTCTCTCTCTCTCTCTTCTCTCTCTCTCTCTCTCTCCTCTCTCTTCTCTCTTCTCTCTCTCTCTCTCTCTCTTCTCTCTCTCTCCTCTCTCTCTCCTCTCTCTCTCCTCTCTCTCTCTCTCTCCCTCTCTCCCTCTCTCCCCTCCCTTCCCCGCCACTGTTACACCTTCGCTAACGGCCAACGAGTCAACAAGGCTGCTTACGGACAAATATTAAACCGTTTTTTTTTTTTTTTGTTTATCCGAGGGCGGTTCCCCTCCTTTGTTTGATTTTGGATTAACTTGTCTAAATATTTTTAAAAAACAGAATGATGTATGTCGTAGCTTCCAGTCTCCTGTTTATTGGTGTCCCTCCGTTGTTTATTCGGGAATGATGAAAGGGTAGCTATGCGTTTCACTTGCGTCTGGTGCCCTTCAGACCACACCTGTCTCTCCCAAAACAGGCGCTCACTCACTGCGTCATACAGTCATTCCTCTCTTTCCCCCTCAGTCAGTCAGTCACTTACTCGCTCACTTCATTTATTCAATCGGTCTGTCTGTTTGTCTCAATCTGTCTATCTGTCTGTCTGTCTGTCAGTCACTCCTCACTCACTCCCTCGCTCGTTTCCCGCAGACAAGAAGTGAAGGCACGTATCCTTCTTTCTTCCTCCCTCTAACCCACTCCGACACGCTCTCCTCCTCTTCCCCTCGCGTCGCCAAGGCATCCCTCAGGTTCCCCTCAGGTTCCCCTCGTAACCCTGACCTTCCCGAGGCGATAAAACACGAGCCGGCGCACATACCCTCTTCGCCGCCGACAGGAATAACATTTGCTAAAATTACCCTCCCCTCCTTTTCGCCTGTAATCCGTCCTCAGCCACGTACGCCCCTCTTTCTGGGACTCCCCCTCATCCCCTACGTCTTGGGTGTATTTATTTTATTTATTTATTTATTTGTTTGTTTGTTTTTGGCTTTGCTTGGTTGCTGGTCCCCTTTTTGTGGGGAATGTTTCATGTGTAATGGATTTCCAATTCGCTGGGTTTTGGTATGAGTTGTATTTTGTTTTGTTTTTGATGGTTTTTATGTTTTTATTTGTAGTCTCTCTGTCTCTTGACCCCCCCCCTTCCAGCTCTCTCGTCTCTCTCTCGGCCTCTCTCGTCTCTCTCCCCTCCCTCCTCTCTCTCTCCTCTCTCTCTCGCTCTCCCTCTCTCTCTCTCTCTCTCTCTCTCTCTCCTCTCTTCTCTCCTCTCTCTCTCTCGTTCACTCATCTCTTGCGTCTCCCTCGGTATGGTAACCTTCATCAGCACCCTCTTCTCCACCGTTTCTCCACCTGTTTTATTCATGCCCTCGAAACCCAAGAGCGTTATCGCCCTCAGTGAGATAACTTCTCCCCTCTCCCTCCATCTTCACCTTTTTACAATTCCATTAAGCCAAAATCTGCCTTCCCTTCACCCTCCGCCCTCCTTCATT
>NW_020869653.1:336606-344106 GCF_003789085.1 Penaeus vannamei | reverse complement strand
ATTGAAAATGATAGTAAGAGCAGTAATGATGGTAAGAGCAAAAATGATAATGATATGAACAATGATAATACTGATGATGATTGTAGCTGTAATATCAACAATCATTATAATAACGACGGGAATGGCTTTGATGATAGTTATGAAATAAATGATTATCATGCTGTTCGCTTTCACAAAAAAGAACGACAAAAAACAGCAAAAAACAAGAGGAGCAATATTGACTTTAAAACTTTTTGCAGTGGCTTTTTACCCCTCCCGTAAACTCTCAGAAAAATACACATTTTAGCGGGAAAAAATCTGCTAGTCCTATCTCCAGTACGAAAATACCTATTGAACTGAATCCTCGTGCAGAGATTGGCTAATCCCAGGCCAGATTATTTTTTTTCAAGGTTTCTTTACACACATACACCCACTCCATCTTAATGAAAATACTAGTTGGCAACTCCCGAGCTAAGCCCCGCCTCATTACCTTTATTCATTCCAAACATTAAACATTATTATTTTCTTTCTTGAATTCTTCTTCGATACTTTTAACCTTTGTTATTACTGAACCATTTTCAAAGAAAATGCACTAAAATAACACTTTACCATAAAATATCACACACATTATTGTTCAAAAAAAGGGAGTGGGGCTAATGACGTCATCACGTTTAGCCAATGAGAATGCACAAAGAGATTTCAGATATAGCTAAACACAATTATTTGTAAAATTTACTCAAATATTGTTATACTTACCAGATGTAAATTGTAAATTCCCCTTTTTGATCTATGATTACGAAGGCAAAAGACTCTTGGGAAAAAGTAAATTTCATATTTAGGTTCAGCAGGCTAAATGGAAGTGGAACTGCCTGGTTATATGTACTTTTTTGAGTGTGTGTGTGTGTGGGGGGGGGGGGTGGCGGGGCAATCACGCGCAAAGAAGAGGTAAAAAAACAGGCAAGAGAAAGAGAGAGAGAGAGAGAGAGAGAGAGAGAAGAGAAGAGAGAGAGAGAGAGAGAGAGAGAAGAAGAGAGAGAAGAAGGAGAAGAAGAAAGAAGAAGAAGAAGAAGAAGAAGAAGAAGAAAGAGAAGAAGAAGAGAAGAAGAAGAAGAAGAGAGGAAAGGGAGAAAGACAAAGAAGAAGAAATAAATAAAAGAGAAAGATAGAAAACAGACAGAGACAAATGCCTGGAATAATGATATCAATAAGGGTGAAACTTGGCTGTCTGTCCGCCCGAACACTTTCCACTCCGGAGCTAAAATAGCACTGACTTGCTCCCAAAATCTCTGCCGTGAGTGCCCATGTCCACGTGATTGCCAGAGAAGAATACGCTTTTTTATCTTTATTTTTTGGACGATCGAAAGCGAGGAAACGGGGAAAAAATAGAGGACAAGGCAGTTTTATCTCCAGAACGCGAAAGATATTGAATTCTCTTTCAGTGGGTCAGGAATTCTCTCTGGGAGTGTTGGAAGAGAGAAGGTGGGGTGGGGGGTGGGGGGGGGGCGTTGAGTATGTCCGTGACATCGTGTCAATGGTTTTATGTATATTTTATGAATATCTAAAAAAAGAAAAAATGGTATATATGTATAATTACATAGAGAAAACGGGCATACACTTAGAAAATTGAACATTGAATTTAGATATAAAGAACAGATTTAAAGATAGGAAAAAATGATCCAGAAAATAAATTTAGATATAGGAAATAGAAAACAAAGAGATATAGAGTATAGATTTAGATACAGAAGTTAGAAACTAGATTAGGTATTGAATTTTCGTTCAGCAGATCAAGGTATTCCTGGGATTGTTGTAAAGAGGGAGGGTGGGAAATGCGGATGTCCATTATTGCATTAATTATATTATGTCCCTATATCAAAAAAGAAAAAAAAAAAAAGAAAAAAAGAAAAAAGAAAAAAAAAAAAAAAAATATATATGTATATAAGAAAATGAAGATAGTAAAAGGCTTAGAAACAGAAAATGGGAAATATAAGCAGATACAGAAAATGGATCTGGATATAGAAAATAAAGAAAAAGTAGATGTAGATAATAAATAGAGATATAGTACAGATGTAAATATAGAAAATGGATAGCAGAATAGATACTGAATTCTTTCTCAAGGGGTCAAGGAAGGGAGGAATTTTGTGTATGTGCTTGTTTATAAATTAAACAAGCACAGTGTCCGTGATTTTAAAGAAATAAGGAACATAGAAATGAATATGAGAAAGATTAATTAGATATAGAAAATATGAATAGATATTGAAAACGTTGTTAGGACAGAAAAAGGATATAGGTAACAGAAAACTGAAAAATAGATTGATATGAAAATAGACAACATATTAAGATATAGAAAATAGAAAATAGATTGAGATATAGAAAACAGAATATAGACTTAGATATAGAAAATAGAAAATAGATTGAGATATAAAAAATATATTGAAATATATAAAATAGAAAATAGTTTGAGATATAGAAAATAGATTGAGATTTAAGACAGAAATAGATTGAGGTATAGAAAATAGAAAGTGGATTGAAATATAGAAAACAGGAAATAGATTGATATATAAAAAAACAACAACAAAATAAAAGATTTAGATATAGAAAATAGAATATAGACTGAGATATTCAAAATATAAAATAGATTGAGATATAGAAAATAGAAAGTGGATTGAATATAGAAAACAAAAAATAGATTGATATATAAAAAAATAGATATAGAAAATAGAATATAGCCTGAGATATTCAAAATATTAAATAGATTGAGATAGAAAACAGAAAAAATAGAAAATAGATTGAGATATAGGAAACGGAAAATAGATCGAGGCATAGAAAACAGATTGAAATATAGAAAACAGAAAATAGATCGAAATATAGGAAACAGATTGATAAAGAAAATAGAAAATAAATTGATATATAGGAAAGTAAATTAGGTTGAAATGTAGGAAATAGAAAATAGAATACTTTCAAAATAGAAAACAAATTGAGATAAAAAAAAGAAAATGAAAGTAGATTGAGATATAGAAAAAAACAGATTAATATAGAAAATAGAAAATGGATTTAGATGTAGAAAACAGAAAATGAATTGAGATATTCAAAATAGAAAATAGAATATATACTGAATTCTCTCCCAGTGGGTCAATGAAGAAGAGGTATATTTGTATATGTCTGTGCTTGTGTATTTATTATATCGTACCCAAGGCTTAAGTCTGTTAACATCAAAAGAAAATGGAATAAGAGGAAGTAAGTGGACATAGAAAATAGGAAATATAATTGGATATAGAAAATTTAAAATATGATTAGATTTCTGAAACAGACTTAGATATAAATAATATAAAGTAGATTTAAATATAGATAATATAAAGTAGATCTAAATATAGATAATATAAATATGATTTGAATATAGATAATATAAATTAGATTTGAATGTAGATAATATAAATTAGATTTGAATATAGATGATATTATGTAGATATGAATATAGATAATATAAGGTATATTTTACCAGGAATGTTGCAAAAGAGGTTTGTGAATGTCTGTGCTTGTATATGCAAATGTACTAATTATATGATTCCAAAGTATTTACATATCGTATATTATTATCAAAAGAATAAGAAAAACAGAATTTAAAAATCGGTTTTAATATACTTGGATATTGTTTACGTGTAAGTGTGTATCTGTATCTCCATAACATACCATGAATAAATAAATAAATAGATAAATAATAAATAAAAAATAAATAAAATAAACGGACAAAAATAGATGATAGAAAAATGAATCGACGAATAAATAAAACGAAGGAAATGCAACGAAAAACAAATGACGAATGGAGATCGAAAACAAATAAAGAACGGAAAAACAAACAAATGAAGAACGAAGGAAATGAACAAAAAAGAATTTAAAAAACAAACAAACAGGAATGAAAAAAAAATGAAGAACGAAGAAAAAAAAACAGAAACACATGAAGAACAGGAAAAAAAAATAGAAAAAATAATAAACAAACAACAAAAGGAAAACAATTAAAAAAGCGAACAAATAAGAATGGGAAAAGTAAAAGAAAAAGACGAATTTAGAAGAAGAAAAAATGAAAACCGTAAAATACGAACAAAAATAAGAAAAAACAAAACAAAGGAACAAAACAAAACAAACAACAAAAAGCAGAAAAAAAATCAAACGAAGGACATAAAAAAAATGAAAAAAAAAAAAAAAAAAAAAAACAAAAAAAACGCCCCGAAACCCCCTGCGCTAAAGCAAAACACAAATTTTTTCAACTCCAGAATTCCACGTCGGTTGCTCTTGGGACTAACTGCTCCCTAATTTCCGACCGTGGCCTGAGTGACACGCTGAAGGGAGAATGTGACCCAAAAAGTGTTTATTTTTGTGTTTTTTTATCGTGTTTTCATTTCTTCGGGAAACGTGAGGGAATGACGGGGGGGGGGGGATTGGTGATGGGGGGAGGTACTCTTTTTCGATTTGTTTCTTGTTTATTTTCTTGGTTGTTAGTATAGCCATTTTTTTTTCTTTCTTATTTTTCATTATCTTTGTTGTTCGTAATTATACTAATGAGTCCTCATCAATATCGTTGTCGCATCTTTATCATCATTTTCACTACTATTTTTTCCTCCTTTGCCTCCTCCATCTTCTCCTCTTCCCCCTACCATCAACGTCATCATCATCATCATCATCATCAGTCATCACCAAAGTCTCCTCCTCATCATCATCTTTACCACTATCATTATCGTTTACCACATCTACACTCTATCTTCTTTTGAAATAGGAGGAGGAGGAGGAGGAGGAGGAGGAGGAGGAGGAGGAGGAGGGAGGGAGGAGGAGGAGGAGGAAGAGGGGAGGAGGAGGAGGAGGAGGAGGAGGTGGAGGTGGGAAGGAGGGAGGGAAGAAAGAGGAGGAGGAAGAGTAGAACTGGTGGTAGAAGGAGGGAGGAGGAGGAGGAGATGGAGGAAGAGAGAAGAGGAAGAAGAGGAGAGGAGATACAGGAATTGATAATGAAATTTTACCAATATTCCTTTACCATACATATGAAGTTTAAGGAAAACACTTTAGCTAGAAGTTTAGACATACTTCTCATCAAGAAATTTCTTTGCAAGAAATAAAAACAAAAAGGCTATTCATATCAGCATATGCATACACGTATCGCTTATCCTAACATCAAAATAAGCTATTTTGTATCCTATTTTTTCTAGATCCAACTCAACAGCTTGAATGGTCAATGTACAGCACACACCATTTTTATATAAACTAGACTGTATTCAAGACATGAATTATATATATGCATATGTATGTGTGTTTATGTATGTATAACTATAATGGTATTAGAGTACTCACTTGGTCGAAAAATATATCTTTGCTGTCAATGTGTGATTACCATTCATAAAAAAAATGCATTGGGAACAGTCGGCATGTCTCAGTTTTATCACTTTTTTTATTAACATGTGCTTCGTATTCACACTTTGTTTTTGATAATGCTAAATATGTTTTTTTTTTCAATGAAAATGAAACATCTCTCTCTCTCTCTCTCCCTCCCTCTCTCTCTCCCTCTCTCTCTCTCTCTCTCTCTCTCTCTCTCTCTCTCTCTCTCTCCTCTCTCTCTCTCTCTCTCTCTCTCTCTCTCTTCTCTCTCTCTCTCTCTCTCTCTCTCTCTCTCTCTCTCTTCTCTCTCTCTCTCTCTCTCTCTCTCTCTCTCTCTCCTCTCTCTCTCTCTTCTTCTTCTTCTTCCCTCTCCATTTCTTTCTTTCTATCTCACCCTCTCTAACCCACACTCTGTCTTCTGTCTGCCTGTCTGTTTGTCTATTTATATATTTATCTTTCTGTCTCTCCCTCTCCCCCATCTCTCTATCCTTCTCCCTCTCTCTCTCTCTCTTTCTCTTTTATCCATCTCCCTTTCTCTCTCTCTCTATCCCTCTCCGACCCCCCCTCTCTCTGCCTCTCTCTCTCTATCCCTCTCCCTCTCTCTTTCTCTCTATCCCTCTCCCTCTCTCTTTCTCTTACTGACATCATGGCCTTACCTGACATGCATCTTCACTATTTTTGAGGAACGAAACTTCTCTAGTGTTTTTGGTGGAATATTATTTTGTAAATGTTACTATCTTTCTAGTTTTTTTTTCGCATACTGTTTATAATAATAATAATGATAAAAAAGCAGTTGGGCACCGAGAGGTAAAATACAAACGGAAAAAAAATTGCAAATGTTTTAATTAATATTTCAGTAAGCCTTCATTTTTCATTTGCTATAGGATGAACACGATAATTTTTAATACATGTTACACAATTCAGAAAAAAAAGTAAAATAGAAATAAGAATATATAATTATATCGCGTCCATATGATACCTTGTTTAATTAATAACATTTATTACATTAAGCAACATTAATGACATCAGTAGCATAAAAACAACATTAATAATCTTACATTTTGAAATGAATAAATAAATAATTGATTAATTAGATAAGTCAAGGAAAATCTTATTTTCCTCTCACGTCTTTTAACCATACGCCAACCGCATAGTTAATTACATTAATAACAAACAACCCGCGAGGAAGAAGAAATAAGAAGAGGGACTAAAGGGCAGTACAATAAAAACTTCAATTAGCAAGACCTTGATTAAGAATACATGATGATATGTATACTGTAAGAATAAACATATTAGATGTTTTTGAAGAGTTTAGTAGAAAAAATGTTTTAGATGTTCTCATTGACGAATGCAACAAACATTAAGAAAAAACGTTTTAGATGTTATTGAAGAGCGTAAAAGACCATCAAAAAGTTTTAAAAGTAATTGAAGAACGTAAAAGACTATAAAAACGTTTTAGATGTTATTGAAAGGTAACAGACTATAAAAAACGTTTTAAAACGTAATTGAAGAACCGTAACAGACTATAAAAAAAACGTTTTAGATGTTTTTTTGAAGAGCGTTAACAGATTAAAAGAAACGCTTTAGTTGTTTTGAAATGCGCAACAACCTATAAGGTAAAAAAAAAAAGAAAAAAGTCTTAGATGTTATTGAGAGAGCGTAAGGGACTATGAAAACGTTTTAGATATTATTGAAGAAGCATAACAGGTTATAAAAAAACATTTTAAACGTAATTGAAGAACGTAACAGACTATATAAAAAATGTTCTTAGATGTTATGAAGAACGTAAACAGACTATAAAAACGTTTTAGATATATTTGAAAGACGTAACAAATTATAAGATTAAAAAAGAAGCTTAAGATGTTATTGAATAAGCGTAACAGGGGGAACTTATAAAAAAACGTTTTTAGATGTTTTTGAAAGAGGGGGCGCAAAACAAGAGAAGGGTAAAAGGGAAAAAAAAAAAAAAAAATTAAGTTGGGGAAGGAATGTTTATTGGGAAGGGGACGGCCCAAAAAAACAGGGGGGGGGGGACCTATTAAAAGGGGGGACAAATTTAGGATTTTTTTTTTGTTTTTTTTTTGAGAAAAGGGCGGTTAAAAAAAAACCCCCAAAAAAAAAGAAAAAAAAAAAAAAAAAAAAAAAAAAAAAAAAAAAAAAAAA
>NW_020869653.1:290896-293396 GCF_003789085.1 Penaeus vannamei | reverse complement strand
GTACACAAGCCAGGTGTGCCGATGAGACCGATCACGTCTGGCATTGGCAGCGCTCCCCATCGCCTGGCGAAGTGTTTGGCGAAACCCCTCTCCGCCGCCATGGGAGTCATCAGTGATTCTCACCTGAAGAACTCTGCGGACCTCATCAGACGTCTGCAGGGTTCTGTATATAAAAATAAAAAACTGGCTAGTTTTGACGTTAAATCCCTTTTTACAAATGTACCCACAGATGGAGCTATCCGGGCGAGAGGGTCACCGGATCCATGGTAGATGACGAACTTCCACTGCCAAAGCACCACTTCATAAGCCTCGTGAAGTTGTGTGTGGACTTCGGCTTCTTCGAGTTCGCTGGATGAGTACCAGCAAATCAGCGGCCTCGCCATGGGGTCCCCTCTGAGCGCTGTCCTGGCCTGCCTCTTCATGGAGACGCTGGAAAGGGACCACTACAGGGATATAATCGGAAGGCACTCAACTTGGCTTCGTTACGTAGATGATGTCCTCGTCATTGTCCCCAGAAGGTCGTGTCTGCACCATACACTGACGCGGCTGAACTCCGTCCACGAGAAAATCCAGTTCACCGTGGAGGAAGAAGAGGATCAGAAGTTACCTTTCCTGGACACTCTGATCCATCGGGGTGATGAAGACCTACGTTTTTCTGTATACAGGAAGCCGACTAATAAAGATGATTATATCCATTATTACTCCGCACACAGCAATAAAACTAAATCTGGGGTTGTGATTGGGTTCTTCCTCCGGGCACTGAGGATTTGCAGCCCTGAGTTCCTTGAAAGTGAAGTTACATATGTAATTGATTCTTTCATGAATGAAACACAAAATACCCAAAGGTCTCCTGCTGAACCTCAGAAAGAAGGCGGAGAACATACTTTCAAGATCTAACCCCGTGATATCCTCCAATTTTCTCGTATTACCTCCATGTAATCCTCTCCCAGGGCGATCAGCAAAATACTTTGGCAATACTATGAACATCGCTAGCACATCCGGGGAAAAGATTACATGACCTAATACGAGAAAAGAAACAACAGAAAGCAACACCGACAGTGCAGTATACCGCATACCCTGCAGCCGGTTGCGATATGGCATACTATGGTGAAACTGGACGTGGCTTCAACACCAGGATCTACGAACATCGCGCCGACGTCCGTCACCATAGAAATTCCAACGCCATGGTGGTTCATGTAGATGAAGCTGGACATCTACCGAACTGGAAAGAAGCTGAAACAATCCATGAAGGATTAAGCAAACACAAAAGGAAGGTCATGGAAGCTGCATACATTCGCGACAGAGAAAAAACATGAACACCGCATCGGGGTAGATTCAAACTATCCAAGTCGCGGCATCAATTATACGCACAACGAGCGCGAGGTCACGGTCATCAGGTGATTAATCAGCTCCGATGTAATATAAATATGCTGTATATTCTCCAAAATGTATGTATTTCTGACGAAGATATAATCGAAACCGGGTCAAATACATCTCTTTGTACTGTGAAGATATTCGTTCTCATTCATACCTTTCCACATATATATATATATATATATATATATATATATATATATATATATAATATATATATATATACATATATATGTGTATATATATATATATATATATATATATATATATATATATATATATATATATGTATATATATATATAATATATATATATATATATATATATATATATATATATATATATATATATACATAATATATAGTATTATAATAATATATATATATATATATTATATATATATAATATATATATATATATATATATATATATATATATGTATATATTATATATTATACATTATATATATATATATATATATATAATATATATATATATATTATGTATATATATATATATACATATTATATACTATATATATATATATATATATATATATTATATATATATATCATATATATGTATATATGTATATATATATATAACTATACTATACTATAGTATATATACTATTAATATATTATATATATATTATACTATATATATCATGTATAATATGTATTATATATATAAATTATATAACTATATATATACTCGTTCAAGGGTACCGGGCCCTAATAAATCAGCACAAATTTAAAGCCCACATCAAATATATCTGCAAGTATATACTCATATGATCACTCGTAACTCCGGATCGCTACTCCTATTAAATAATGGTTTAATTGAGAATAAGAGAGATATACAACCTACTGCGTGTCTAACACGTATATATCAATACTATAAAATATATATGTATATATATATTTCTCTACACCCTTTATTGCTCTACCTTGGACTCAGAAAGTGAAAGCAAGAAAAGAGAGCCTCACAAGAGTCATCAGACCGACGACTCCCAGAGAGCGAACCTGATCACCGGGGAACGAAATAACCCGCCTTCTTTCTGAGCCACATAGCCTTCGTATTTCGTGGTTATTAATGATATCCTACACTTCACATTAATACCACT
>NW_020869653.1:288490-290796 GCF_003789085.1 Penaeus vannamei | reverse complement strand
TATATATAATATAATATATATATATATATATATATATAGTACTTATATAGATTAATATATATATATATATAATAAATATATATACTCATACATATATATATATATACATACTGTAATATGCATATATATATAATATATATATATAATATAATATAGTAGATATATACATATAATTATATATGTAGTATACATATATTATATATATATATATATATATATATATACATATATTGTATATATATATAGCATATATATATAGTATATATATATATATATATAATATAACATAATATACTATATATTATATATATATATAATATATATAATAATATTATATTTATTATGTATTATATATATCTATGTACATAATATATATAATATAGTAATATATATATATAATAAATATTTATATATATATATTATAATAAATATAATATAATATTATATAGTTATATATATATATATATATAATCATGTATTATATATTTAATATATTATAATTATATATAATATAATATATATATAATATGATATATAATATATATATATATATATATATCAATATATATAATATAGTATATATATATATATATATATATATATATATATCTATATATATATATATATATAATATCTATTATATATTTATATATTATGTACTTATATATATATATATATATATATATTATATATATATATATATATATATATATATATATATATATATATATAATATATATATGTGTAATATAATATATATATTATATATATTATATAGTATATATATATATATATATATATATGTATTATATTAATTAAATATGTATATATACATGTGTGTATATATATTTATATATAATATATATATATATATATATATATATATATATATATATATATATATATATATATATATATATATATTGTAATATTATTAATTATGTGTATATATATATATTTATATAATAATATATATAGTCTATTAATTATAATATCCATATAAATATATATATATATATTATAATATATATGTATTTATTTATATATTTAAATATATCTATATACATTTATAATATATAATATATATTTATATATATATATATATATATATATATATATATATATATATATATATACATTATATATATACACACATACATATTACCATATATACAATAAATGAACACACCCTAAACGCTTGAGCACGCCCCAGGGAAGCTGCGACCCGACCCGCGCGCGGCGGCGACGCAGCAGAGAGCAGGGGGCGAGGGCGGGCGGCGGGAAGGGAGTCGCCGCCAGCCCCAGGAATCAAAAGCAGCGCCTCCTTCCTTCTTCATGTCTGGCCGCCGTCCTCCGTTCTCTCTTAATAAACTTTGAGTTATATATCTCCACACACTCCCCAGGGACACGGAGAGACCTAAGTTTATTACCGTCCTTAATTATAGAGTTATACTGCTTTTATAGAGGTTTTATAGAGCTGGACCGCCCCGCTGTTCCCGCCGCCAACTCGCCAACCATCTAGGAATTGAGCAACACAAAAGACGCACCGGAATTTGCATGTAAAGTTTATATAAGCCATAACCCACTTGCATGTTTCATGAATAGTAGGCACGGAATAGGATCCTGCGCCTCCGTTCTGATCTATTATATTCAAAACATTGTACATATTTTATGGCCATACTACGCTCATACGCCAGACGAAAAGTTTCCAGAACGGGAAAGCTCTTTGGAAACTGAGTGTAATAATGACTTGTCGGGCGCGGGAGCCAATGGGAATTCACCTTCCGGGGCTTTGCTCCTTTGTGATTGGTTGATCTTTGAGCGGACTGCCTAAATTTGTATTTATATCGCTGTTTAAAGTTGGATTAAGCCTTCTCGACATTATGAGTAATATGAGCAAGCTCAACAGCCAATCGCAACACGCATGCGTCGAAAAGCTCGCTTCTGATTGGCTGGCCGTAGAGCGCACTCTGAGCTATCGATGGCGCCAACATAGTTAAATATAGTTGTTAATCATGCAAGAGCGTAATGCTGCCATTGTAGAAATAAAACATGAGGAACAAGTCCCATTCTATTCCCGGCCTCGTTGATCAAATCTCAGGCAGAATCGATTGAGTAAACAACTTCCATCATATTTAATGACTACTTCATATTAGCTGTCAGGCCAAGAACAGCAGGCAGGGAGCGTCGTGGTGTGACCGCTACCCCTATGCCCCCTACCCACCCTTGCCCTTAGCCTGCACTCCCTGAAAATGGAACGGGGAAGAGAAGTAAAGGAGGAGAGAGAGAGAGGAGAGAGAGAGAGA
>NW_020869653.1:245990-248490 GCF_003789085.1 Penaeus vannamei | reverse complement strand
CAGTTGTGGCTGGACGGTTGGTGGGCGTGGCAGGAGGCTTGCAGGTGTGGCTGGACAATGGTGGGCGTGGCAGGAGGCTTGCAGGTGTGGCTGGACGGTTGGTGGGCGTGGCAGGAGGCTTGCAGGTGTGGCTGGACGGTTGGTGGGGCGTGGCAGGAGGCTTGCAGGTGTGGCTGGACGGTTGGTGGGCGTGGCAGGAGGCTTGCAGGTGTGGCTGGACGGTTGGTGGGCGTGGCAGGAGACTTGCAGGTGTGGCTGGACGATTGGTGGGTGTGGAGGAGGTTTGCAGGTGTGGCTGGACGACTGGTGGGCGTGGCAGGAGACTTGTAGGTGTGGCTGGACGATTGGTGGGCGTGCCAAGAGGCTTACAGGTGTGGCTGGACGACTGGTGGGCGTGGCAGGAGGCTTTAGGTGTGGCTGACGATTGGTGGGCGTGGCAGTAGGACAGGTGTGGCCGGACGACTGGTGGGCGTGGCAGGAGGCTTACAGGTGTGGCTGGACGATCGGTGGGCGTGGCAGGAGGCTTGCAGGTGTGGCTGGACGATTGGTGGGCGTGGGAAGAGGCTTGCAGGTGTGGCTGGACGATCGGTGGGCGTGGCAGGAGCTTGCAGGTGTGGCTGTTGGTGTGCAGGTGTGGCGGACGACGGTGGGCGTGGCTTACAGGTGTGGCTGGACGGGTGGGCCAGGAGGCTTGCAGGTGTGGCTGGACGATCGGTGGGCGTGGCAGGAGGCTTACAGGTGTGGCTGGACGATTGGTGGGCGTGGGAAGAGGCTTACAGGTGTGGCTGGACGATTGGTGGGCGTGGCAGGAGGCTTGCAGGTGTGGCTGGACGATCGGTGGGGCGTGGCAGGAGGCTTACAGGTGTGGCTACGGTGTGGCTGGACGGTTGTGGGCGTGGCAGGAGGCTTGCAGGTGTGGCTGGACGATCGGTGGGCGTGGCAGGAGGCTTGCAGGTGTGGCTGGACGGTTGGTGGGCGTGGCAGGAGGCTTGCAGGTGTGGCTGGACGTGGTGGGGCGTGGCAGGAGGCTTGCAGGTGTGGCTGGACGGTTGGTGGGCGTGGCAGGAGGCTTGTGTGGCTGGACGGTTGGTGGCGTGGCAGGAGGCTTGCAGGTGTGGCTGGGCGTGGAGAGGATGATGAGGAAGGGAGGGTATAGGGGCGGATGGGTGTGTCAGCTAGGATATGGGTATGGGTAAGTGTGGGGGTAAAGGGTATGGTTGTGGGTGGGCGTGGTGGGGAGGCTTAGGCGTGGGCGGTCGTAGGAGTGCCGGGTGGGGGTGGGGATGGGTGTGGGGGAGAGGGAGGGGGGAGCGGCGCGGCGGACGAGCGCTTCGTCATCAAAAGCACCGCCGGGGTCGCAACTTCCGTTCGCATCAGGTCGAGGGCGCCGAGAACTTTGTTAGCGCCGCCCACCTCCTCCTCCTCCTCCTCCTTTGCCCTGTTTGACCCTCTCCTTCGCCCGTTCTCCCTCCCTCCCTCCCTGCCTCCTTCCCCCGCCCCCTCCCTGCGTCCTTCCCTCCTTCCCTCCCACCCTCCCTTTCACGATGCTCTCATAAGCTTTATTTATTTTCCTTTTTTCTTGCTCTATTAGTTTGTTTTTTTTCTTCTGCTTGTCCATGTGCCATGTTTTCCTCTCATTCTCTCTATCTTTCAATCACTTTTGTCTTTCTCTCTCACTCTCTCTCTTTCTCTCTTTCTCTCTCTCTCTCAATCACTCTCTCTCTCTCTCTCTTTCTCACTCTCTCTTCTCTCACTCTCTCAATCACTCTCTCTCTCTCACTCCCTCCCTCCCTCTCCCTCTCTCTCTCTTTTTCTCTCACTCTCTCTCTCAAATAAAAGCAAAATGTGGCCGTACGTCATCGGGTCTGTGAAGCGCGTCTGTACATGATACCTCTCTCAAAACGCCCCTAAAATCATATTGCCATTTTTCAGTGTGACTATAACAAGACCCAAATGTGATTACTTCATTCCAACAACCACGTTAAGAAGAGCCCCCCCCCCCCTCCACCCCTTCCACCCCCACCCCCGCGGCGCTCGCTTCGAGAACTTTCCTCCGCCCGCTCTCCGTCTCGCCCGAATTTCTTGATCAAATTTGACACGGTCCCCCAATCAAGGCGTTTTCAAATCGCATTCGATAATAATTCTATTGACCCTCTCTATTTCTACGGTTATCGAATTGCTGTTGCTTCAATATGGCGCCTGCGAGAGGTAACGAGCGACCGGCACCAAGTGTTGATACGAAACTTGTTGATACGCGCGATATAAATTGCATTTCTGGGAAGACTTGCTGAGGAGGCAGGAGGTCGTAGGAGGCCGGGAAGGCGATGGGAGGGGGGAAGGAGGACGGAAGGGAGGGGAGGAGGGGGGAGGGAAGGGAGGGAGGGAGGGAGGGAGGGAGATAGGGAGGAGGGAGATAGGGGGGAGGGAGGGGAGGAGGAGATAGGGGGAGGGGGGAGGAAGGGGATAGGGGGAGGGAGGGGAGGAGGGAGGGGTAGGGAGG
>NW_020869653.1:208490-213490 GCF_003789085.1 Penaeus vannamei | reverse complement strand
TAAAGTGTCGGATACTCTGTTACTGCCTTAAACTGTGGCTAATGTACAAGACCCACCCTCTTCCTTAACTTGTTTTAGAAGTTACGTAGTCTTGTTTTGGGCTCTTTTAATGTTCAGCGTAAGTATTGCCATTTTACGTACAGTTTTTTTTTTCCTTTTTTAAATGTTGATTTTAGTTATGCCCTTCTGTATAGGTTAAGTATTTCACTTTGGTTTTAGCTTTAGTTTTATGTTCAGTTAGATTTTATTTCAACTTTTGTGTTCTCTTTGACCAGTTTTATTTCATAATTGTAGGTATTATTTTCTTTTTTATTGCAAAACCTCTGTCTGTCATAATAACTGTGCTAAGAGGCTTTACAAACTGATACAAATGAAATATGAATTAAAAAAAACGATGAGTATTAGTGAAACATTAAAGTAGTAGAACCAGTAGTAGTAGTAGTAGTAGTTCTCGTAATGGTAGATAATGATGATCATAGTAATGCTAAGTGGAATGTGGTTGATGGTGCTGATAATGATAATGATAATGTTCATGATGATAATGATTTATTCTGATTATATTGATAATAACAATGACAGTAATAACAAAACAACGGTGATTATAATAATAATGATAACTAATAATTACAACAAAACAATAACAATAACAACAATTATAAAAAGATATGAAAACATCGATAATAATAAAAGAAATATAAAAATAGTAATAATGATAATGATAGGAATGATAATAGTGATAATAATAATAATAATAATGATAATAATGATGAGGATGATAATGATAATAGTAATGATGATCATGCAAATGTTTAAGATATTGATGATAAAAAAATAACCATGATGATAATGATGATAGTAAATATGATGATGACAATGACCATGAAACTGATGATAGTGAATAAGCTAATGATGATAGTATAAACTATGTTGATAGTGATAATGATGATTATAGGAGTGATGATAACATTGATAATGAGTATAACACTGGTGATAGTAATAATAATGACAATAATACTGATTACGATGCTAACGATAATGATAACAATAATAGTAATAATAATAGTAATGATAATAGTAATGGCAATGATGGTGATAGAAATAAGGTTAATAATAATACTAGTAATAATGAAAATGAAAACAATGACAAAGAGAATGATAATAATTATAATGAAGATAATAGTAATATTGATATTATTAATAGTAATGATAACAGTAATGATGATAGTAACGATAATAATATTAATGATAATAATAATAAGATAACAATAACACTCATAATAAATGACGATAAAAAGGATAATGATAATAATGATAATAATGACTATGGTGATGATAAATATTATGATGATTATATTGATAATAATAATAATGATAATAGTGATAGCAATATTAAAAACAATAATATTAATAACGATGATAATGATTATAATGGTAACTACAGTAACATTGATGATAATGATTATACCTACAATAACGATGATAATGATTATACAAGTAATGATAATGTTGATAAAATAATAATAATAATGATGATTATCTTGATAATAATGATAATGATGATAATAATATGTATGACAATTATAATGACAATTATTTTATAATCATTACTATCATTATGATAATTGTTATCCTTATCAGCAATATTAATATCTAGGCATTATAACGATAATGATAATAATTAAACAAAAGTACAATAAACTGACAATGATAATCATAAGTAGTAGCAATAGCAACATTAGTGATAATATTAGTAATAATAGTAATAGTAATAGAAATGATAGGATAAAAAAAGGATAAACAATAATGATAAATTATAATAATATCAAGGTTCATAATGAAACAACATTAATGGTACTGATAATGGTGATGATAAGGATGCTGTTGATGGTAATATCACTGGTAATAATAATCAAAATAGACAACGCTTGAGTTCAGTGAAAATAAAAAGAGGAGAAAAAGACCCCCTTACGGAAAACAATTCTTTTCTGTCCAATTCCTTGTGCATTTTATAAGCCTAAACCTCTCGGGTGACATTCCGCGCAGGCCTATTCTACGTATATGTAATTTGAGTTATTCTGAAATATCACGACCATTGGTTATACCTGTATCAAACATTTGATTTACATTACACTAAAAAATAAATTCCACGACCATTGGTTATACCTGTATCAAACATTTGACTTACATTTCACTAAAAAATAAATTCCAGTGAAAAAAATCATACTTCTCTCAGCAATATCCAAAATACAATGTTAAATCAACAGTGGTTATAGCGTGTGTATTCAGGGTGGACTGAAACCTGTGGAGAGACTACGCAAAGCCCAGTTATACGGCTAAGGACACGGTGGAGAGACGCCAACCGCAAGGGAAGGCTATGAACCGGGTACAAGGGAAATACTTCGTGTTAAAGTCATGAATACAGTGGCTGTGTCTATTGTGTGCGGGTATGGAGAGAGAGAGAGAGAGAGAGAGAGAGAGAGAGAGAGAGAGAGAGAGAGAGAGAGAGAGAGAGAGAGAGAGAGAGAGAGAGAGAGAGGAGAGAGAGAAGAGACAGAGAGAGAGAGAGAGAGATACATAGAGAAAGCAGTGAGAGGGGGGGGAGAAGAGAGGGAGAAAGGAAGAGAGCGAGATATAGAGATAGATACAGACGGAAGAAAGAGAGAGACAGAAAGGAATATAAAATACACACACATATATGTATCGGTGCATTATATATATATATATATAATAATAATATATATTATATATATATATATAGTATATATATATGTTATATTTATTTATATATAATTATGTGTGTGTGTTGTGTGCTGGTAAGTGTGTATGTGTGTGTGGTGTGTGTGTTGTGTGTGTGTGTGTATTATATATAATACATATTATATATTATTATATTATATATATAATATCTATACTATAAATATATATATATAAATATATAATATATATATATTATAATATAGTATACGATATACTATATATAGAATATAATATATAATATATATATATTACAAGAAAGAAGAGAGAGGATACCGGCAAGGCTAGCATGGAAGGAAATAAATAAGTTTAAATGAAAGAATACAGATTTATCTATATTTGTGGTAGAAGAAAACACCGACAGTGGCGCAAACAGATTTAGGCGTCTCATCTTCAATAACATCTAAGCTTCTCATTGTAAATTCTTTTCAACCGTAGTATCAACATGGTAGAGTGTTTTTCCATTCACCTATATCTACACATCTATGCATCCATCCACCTACTTACCCACTACCTACCTACCCACCTACACAATCTATCTAGAGACGCACAGACAAATACGCATACAGACAGACGAGAGACAGAAGAACAGGACAGAACACGCACAGAGAAAGCTCCTCGGGCCTCGGAACGAAAAGACGCCGGAATGGGAACGGAAACGGAGGCAGCATTCCCGCGGCGGCCACATCAAAGGCGCAGAGCGAGTCAGGCAGAACAGGGTGCGAGATGGACGAGGTCGCGTGTTGAGCCGTGTGATGGCCACGGTCAGGCCAGGTTAATATTACACCCGGCTTGTGAATGAGTGATCAGGGCCGCCCGCGCTCCTGCCTAATTGAATATATCTGCACACATTCCTCTCTCTCAACTAAATGCTCCCATTAATTTCGTCCCGAAAAACATTCGCCGGCGCTTTGGATTAGGACTTTTCAAGATGAATCATACTTTGAAAGCAAACTCATAACAGTTATATTATATGAATATGATATAGTATAATAGATTATTATATAAAGTACCTTATATATTACATATATTTGGTATATACTATATATATATGTAATACAACACACACAACCTCAACACACACACACACACCAACCACACCACACACACACACATATCACACACACACACACAGCACACACACACACAACACACACACATATATTAAATATATATATATATCTATATTGGTATACATATAATATATTATATATAAGTATATGTATAACACACACATATATATTATTATAATATAGGCATATATTTATATATATTATATATATATACCTATAATAGTAATTTATATATATAGGTATATACCCAGATTTGCTATATTACATTCAGGGACAGTATATATAATGTATAATATATACCACTAGTCAAGTACTATTTATATATAGTAGTATATTATACTATTTAAACTCAAATATAAGTATTTTTATATATGGTAGAGGTGTATACTATATATCATATATATATATTTGATATATATTATTAAATAAAAATAAATAATAAATAAATATATATATAATATATATATATATATATATATATATATAGTATATATTATATATATATATATATACGAGTATATTCATACAACGAGTATATATTGTATTGTGTATATATATAAAGTGTGCGTTGGTTGTGTGTGGGTCTGTGTTTTGTGTGTACTGTAGCATAGTGCATGTACACAGCACACTATAATATAGCACACACACACACAGTGAGTTAGTATCACACACACATCACACACACACACACACACACACACACACACACACACACATATATATTATATATATATTTAGTGGTATTTACTATATCATTATATATATAATATATATGTATAATAATATATTAGGTATGTATATATATATATATATATAGGTTTTTGTCATATATATATATTTATATATATACATTAAATTATCTTCTATTCTATTCTATCTATCTATCTATTCTATCTATCTATCTATCTATCTACCTATCTATCTATCTATCTATCTATCTATCTATATAGAATGTTAACAGATATATATATTATATATATATATATATAATATATATATAACATATATTTTATATATATATATAGATATATATATTTTAATATTATAATTAGCATAATAGTTGTAATACATATATATATATAATATATATATATGAGGTGTATACTATTTATATTATAATATTATTATATATATACATTTATATATATGTATAATATAATAATATATATAATA